>JAQZBX010001580.1:0-81079 GCA_029593785.1 Cabassous unicinctus
TAACCTCTGATATTTTCTTTGTGGTTACCATGGGGCTGAAATTTAACATCCTAAATCTATAAAAATCTTGTTTGCTTTGACACCAACCTAACAATTTCAATAGCTTACATAAACTATGTTCCTACACCCCTCAGTCCTCTCCACTTTCATGTAGTTCTTGTCATAAAGTACCTGTTTATACACTGTGAGTCCATATCCATTGTTTATTGGTTCATTTTATGAATTTGCCTTTTAGATCCCGTAGGAAGTAAAAAATCAAATTAAAAAATACAATGTTACTGGTATTTACACCTACCCGGGTCGTTATCTTTACCGGAGATCTGTATCTCTTCAGGTGGCTTCAGTCAGTTGCCAGGGGTCCTTTCCCCTCAACTTGGAGAACTCCCTTTAGCATTTCCTGTAGGGCTGGTCTAACGCATCACAAGAGCTGCTCTCTCAGCTGAGAGCCCACGTGGGTGTTTCTGGTACGAAGGGGGCTTTTCTACCTGCTGGTTAAAGGACCTCGGCCCTGTCCAACCTCGTGGCTCCACATCTAGCACCATCTTGTCCTCTCTGTGTAGAAGAAGGGAACGAAAAAGACAAAAATGACTGCCATCCCTTTCAGTCACATTCCGTTTGTGCGAATCAGTCATACTCTACTTTTCTAAGTGCAGTGATATGTGGCTCATGACTAGGCAGCCATTTCCCTGCAGTTTCCTCTACTTTGTAAGGCAAAGTGCGCCTTTTGGTGGTGAGTTAGCTGCCTCTGCCTTAAGCGCTGCGCAGAGCAAATGACCTCACCTGTGTAGACGGCAGCATGGCGCGTCACGCAGGCTCCTGCAGGGACACTAGTGGAATGGTGACAGTTAACCCCTTGCCTTTTTATGCCATTGCAGTGATTTGATAATAATAATTCCTCCAGAAAATGTTTTTAAAGCACTTGGAAATGCTTATATATGATTAAAATAATAATAACACTAGTTATAGTCCCAGCGTTAAATGACCTTTTATGTAACAAAGAGCCTTTTCATGCTGCATATTTCTTCTTAACTTTAAAAATAGACTTGCAGAATGGTTATGATATAAAGTGAGGCTCCATTGTGTCTGGATTTTTTTTTCTTTGTATCTGCACTGATATTCTCCCCCACTTCCCTCCACCCCCGTCGCCACCAGCATCTCGATTTTCAGTTATTCACATATTTCGTTTAAAAATAGCATCTGATCATCATACACATCAAGTATTTGCTTTAAATAAGGGAACATGCTTTTTTTCTGAGTGCTTTAAAGTAAGGACAAGTGTTTATAAGTAAGTGAATTATTAAGAACAAGAAACTCTGGTGTATCCACATGATATTTGTTAGCAACCCATGTGTTCTTTCCAGTGGTTCCCAAACTTGCATGTATATTAGAATCACCCGGACAGTTTTTTATAATGCATATTGCTGGACCCTGCCCCCGGGGGTTCCAGTTCAGCAAACTTGTGGGACGGGACCCATAAGTTTGCATTTCTAGCAAGTCCGCAGGCGAGGTGATGCTGCAGGAGCAGGAACCGCACTTTGGGAACCTCTGATCTTTCTATCAGATAATCCCAAAGAATATAAGGAGAAAGGCATCAGGCCTCTGCAGGTTCTCTGAGGTTGACTATTTGGCATGGCCCAGCTTTTGTACTAAAAATATATGTATATAGAATGTCAAAAGACCTACAGTGCTTCAGACTCGAGGTAATTTAATCCTGTAATCATAAGGCAGGAAAGCACCGCTTTTGCTATGTGGAAGCTTCTGCACTTAATTCTGACCGGGCCACATAGCCTAAATGTGACTCATCTGACTTGAAATTGAAAACACAAACAGCCGACGGTGTGAAACACAATAGGTTTTCCCGATGGGGCCCAAAGGGAAATAAATGGGTTATTAGAGTGATCAGAGTGATTGGGCCAAAAGAATGTGGGGAATACATTGCCGAGACATTAAGGAAATGAGCAAGAAAACGAGGAAAACTAAGGAAAAGCAAAGTAGAATATTTGCACTCAACAAGAGTCCAGGGTCTGAGCTCAACATCTTGTCCTGGGTATTTTCTTTCTTGATAATGCAGGGGAAGTAAAAGAACATTTACTTCTAGGATTTACTTCAGCTCAGCAGGAAGACATATATTGTACAATAATGAAAGAGTGATCTACCTCTGGGTCCTCAGTGACTATGTTAAGGATTCACGAATGATTTATTTAGAAAAATTATATACCCAGGGAGAGTGACCCTGGTCAAAATGATTATAAAATTCAGTTGTTTTAACCCTAGAGAATAAAGTAATTCATCATAACATTATAAATCATTGAATTAAAGAACAAAACTTCGAGTGAGTCCTTTATGGCAAGTCTGCTGGGCATCGATGTATAGGGCGCTCTTTAAAAGGCGGAACAATGATGCTGATTAATAATGCAGTTCTTGATGACATGGAGCCAGAATTTAGTTCTCAAACCAGGAAGGTAATATTCAGTGGTTAAGGAAGCTGAGGGCTATTTCTTCGGACTATTTGGACCTTAATGAAAAATTCGAATATAATTAATATTTTTTTCTCAACACATTTACAAAGGAGGCATTAAAAATGAGAATGTCTCAAAACTTGGAGGAGAGAGAGGTTGCAAAGAAATTCTCCCTGGTTTCTGCTGGTGGTGATTTTCTGTGGCAACTACCCAGGCTCAATTCTTTCAAATTCATTATTCAACTTAATATTTTGGAAAAGCTAGCCCAGGACTGGATTTGGGGGTTGTCTTTCTGTGTCCTCAGTGTCTTCTTCTGCCTTGACAAGGTGAAATTCATGCCTAAGCATGTGCAGAAACCCCCAGCTCAGGTCCATCCCTCAGTGCCCTCAGAGTGAGCTTTCAGGTAGACGTGTTGTCACAGCTGCCACCATCCCCTAGCCCAGCCCCTGTCCCCTGAGGGACAGGAGGGAGCAGCTCCGTGGCTGTGCTGCCTCTTTCCCTTTTTCCCCACTCATTCTTGTGTTTCTCTGTCCTGGCCTGACTCTGTGGGTTGATCCCAGCACGTCTGCTTTCTGTAGACCCTACTGCCAAAATCTCGCAGAGCTACGGGACATTATGCCCCAGTGTATGTCCTCCCCCATCTTTCTCTTCTCTTTTTCCCTCCCTTCATTCTTTCTTCCTATCTTTCTTTCTAAAAGTATTACTCAAAATATAATAGAAAAGTGTAGAACGTAAAGAGGGGCTTTTTCTTAATTTTTTTCCTTCTTTTTGTCATTGCCGCAAGAACCTATTTCATTCACGCACTTTGTCTTCAGGGTGCAAGTTTATTCCATTTATTCTTTGATTTCCCTGTCACTTGTACTACCACCCTCTTTCCTTACATCTGTCTTCTATTCTTCTCATTTCTGTTTCTCATTCTTTAATCTTTGATTCTATATTTCTCACTGTTTTATAGAAATAAACTGTATTGTCATGGTGCTTTCCAACCTATTTAATTTCTCATGAAGATTAGGACAAGGTTGTGTTGGAAGATGACAGATGTCTTCTGTTTGTTACCCTTCATTGTTTTTTTTTTAAAGATTTATTTATTTATCCCCCCCTTGCTGCTTGTGTTTGCTGTGTCCATTCGCAGTGTGTTTTTTCTGTGTCTGCTTATCTCCCCCTTGCTGTGAGGTCCTGCTGCATCAGCCCACCGCACCGCACGAGCCGGCCTGCCCTCACAAGGAGGCCCCGGGAAGCGAACCCAGGGCCTCACACATGGTAAACGGGGGCTCTATCGATTGAGCCACACCCGCTTCCCCCCTTTATTGTTTTGTTTCATTTTACCTACTGTTCTTAAGCAGTAATTGAGATAAACATCATGCCTTGAAAATAGGTTTTACGTGATACTTATTTCATTTCTCACTGTTATGGAGTACAAATGTGAAGCATGCAGGCATATGGCTCCATCGTTCCCTTTGCAACTCCAAAGCTAAAGAATTCCAGCAAAATCCTTTACTCACCTTTCTCCTAAAAAATGACCAATTTACTTCCTGCCTCCCACATCTGTCCATATCTTCTTTTGATAACTTAAACCCTTTCCTCTGTTTTAAAAACACTTCAATTTTTAATTAACTTGCATGAAGTACCAAAGTCTTACACCTATAAAAACCTACAGGTTTTTTGTACTTGCATAAAGTACGAAAGTCTTATACCTAAAAAAAACGTATGTCCCGGTTGTCCCTGCCATCCCTGAATTCTCCTAAACTTCTAGAGGGTGATCTTTCTGTAGACGTTTGCCTTCGCCTTGCATTGTGTCCTTTCCGTCTGTATTTAGTGTGCTCCTTTAACGATGATCAGGTCTTTTCTCTTTCATCTTCCTACGTGGTTCTTCTCTCAAGAACTCTCTGACTTTGCAGTCTTTCCACGCGTTCTCTCAAACCTGCCCTCCTCTCACTCAGAGGCTCACTCTGATGGTTCCTCACTTACTCCCTCTCCATTCACAGAGGGTCTGCAATACCAAAGGAATAGTGTTTGTGAAAATACTCAGAGAAGTGATGGTTCTTAAACGAAGGCTTTTAAGAAAATCATAATAGTCAACTTCGTAGTAAAGTTTTGTATGTTCCCTTAGAGACTGAAAAAATAATAAGCCACAGGGAGGGAAGTCAGAATAGGTGGTTGAAAAATGAAATAAATTGTTACCAAAAAGAAAGTGACCTAAAATATGGCTATGAACAGAGTTCTTTTTAGCTCTGAATATGATGGAAATGAACTCTAGTTTGGGGATTAGGTTAGCTAATGCTTTTTGTAGCTTTTATTTATTTATTTTTAATGCAGAAAGGAATATTCTTTAAACACAGGCTCTGCCTCTTAGGTTAGATGATGATGTAACAAAGCTTTTGAGAAAACTATTGGCATTAGGTTAGATGATATGTACCCAGATGTTTATTTCTCAGGAAATGGTCAAAATATTTTAAAATCTGACTAAGAAAGACAAAATAGAGTGTACAGTGACAGAGACCTCAGTCTAGAGAATGCTCATTTAATGGGTATAGCCTAGTGACTAAAAGTACTTTCAAGAAAATTTTTAAAGAAATCTAAAAACGTGGAGAAATATATCAAAAGCCCAGGAAAATAATGTTCAACTCTAAATTATTCTAAGTTCCATATATACTATATTTAAAAGCCACATTTATTTAGTATTATTTTTCTAAGTTGATTATGCATAGATGGTAGCTATCTTGGGTTGTGTTCTCAAAACAAAAAGACCCAGATGCACAGGGATGTGTGCAAGTGTCTTATGGAGGAAGGGCTCCCTGGAGACGGCAGTAAGAGAGTGGAGAGCAGGTCGGGCAAGGGGAAGAAGTCGAGCCAAGGTGAGCTTTCAGGTGAAGTCCTACCTGATGCTTACCTGCATGGAGAGCTCCAGAGCATACCTGGCTTTCGTTCTGCCCCAAGGCAAGTGAGCTAGGCTTCCATACTTCTATACCTCCCTGGTAGGACGCCCACCCCCCTGGGCATTTCATGCATCTGGATGAAGTGACTCCAGTAGACCAAAGGTCGAAGATTCCAAGTGCTAATTGTTAGGAGAATCCCACGGAAACTGGGGTGGTTGTCTAACCAAGTCAAGGGCACCAGCAGGACTCCAGGTGGGGAATCCATGGAGATGTAGTGTTTGGATTTAGTAGACTTTTTCAATCATTTGTAATTCTTGCTATGAACAGCTAGCCTCATTTCGTGTACCTGAATTAGTGCTGAGATTGCTCAACAGTTGAATGAAAAGGACTGGTGGAACCTTTGTGCTGGTTCATCGACTAACTCGATGTATGCTATTCTTCTCAAGAAAATTCATTAAGCATGATACTCCCTGTAAAACAGATTCAGTTCTTACCCCCACGAATTAGCTTTGGAAGAGACTCAACTGGATTCCCTTCTGTCTTGCAAGAAAACCAAAGGTGGTCTTAAGAAGCAATTCTTCTTTGAAAAGAATATCATTTAAATATTCTTCAGAAAATATGGAAGTCTCCAGACTTGCCACTGCTGTGTGATAAAAGGAAATGCATCGATTGCCAACCCAGACATCTCTCATGTACCAGGTTGAATCAGAACATCTGGAAGTATGCCAGGCAGCTTTAGAGCTTCTCGTTGACTTTGCCTCTGAGGCCCAATGTGGAAATTGCCACTTCCATCTACAGTGATAATTGCTGCTAACGATGAATGGAGTAGACTGAAGCAGTTCTCTCACTGTCATTGAGAACTCTGATGCAGTTATTTCTTAAATGCATCTAGGAAACCTGTCCAAGTGTCAGAATGCCCCACAATGAGTTCTAGCCCTGATTAAATACTCTTCTCTATGGACGCCACTGTCTCTGTTTAATAGCCAGGCAGAGGTTCTCAGGCTTCAGATTGCGTGGAAATCACCTCGAGGCCTATGAAAACACAGATAGCTAGCGCCATCCCCAGACAATCTGACTCAGTAGTTCTAGGGTTGGGGCAGTAAATTTGCATTTTTCACACATTCCCAGGTGATGCTAATGCTGTTAGTCCAAGGACCACACTTTGAGAATAACTGATCTGGGGAAATAAAAGATTTGTCATAAGCAGGTAAGTGATATATTTGACTATTACGTGAACATAAAATTAAGGGAATAGAAACGGCTGACACTTCCAGATTTTTAAAAATGCTTGACTGGCTGTTTAGCCCTAGTGAAATAGGTATAGACCAAAGATAACATTTTTGATGATTCAGATAAAAAATCTGGCTACATTTCAAACATCTGGACTTCTCAAGTGGAAAAACCTGCTTGCCTGATTAATCTATAATATTTCCATATTTCTTTTCAAGAGATCTTTTACTGAGATCACATTCTATGTTCACCCAAAATATCCATGAAGATAGTTTTCAGCATTTATTAAACTATTTGCAAAATGATGGATTCTGTTTCTGGTTAATCTCATTAGCCTGAAACGAGGACCTTTGCTTGGAACAGCCAGGAATAGAAAACTCTGCCAAGGCAACCTTTATCTTAATGGTTACTGTTTTTTTTTAAAAACTCCAAGTGCTTAACAAATGTAGTATCATTATTTGTCCTTTAAAAACATGGTGACTACTTTAAAAACAAATAGGGAGTATAACAATAAACATTTTTCTCATAAAGATCTAATATAACTGATATTATTCATCTTTAAAATGTATATGTCTTTTCCATCGTGACCATGAAGATTTTTTCTCATTTTTTCAAAATGTCAACCAAGTAAGGTTAAAATAAAGCAAGTTACTGTCATTTTAAGTTTCACCTGTTTTTCATTCATTGTTTGAATAGTTTCTAAAAGATATTCTTTAATACAACGTGCCTAGAACCTTGGAAGAACGTGTGGCAGTGTTTTCCCGCAGTCGTAGATGTATCAGGCTATTCCATAAATGCCATTAGCAGTTTACTGCATTAACTTTCTACTTAAGCAAGTTTTTATTCTTTGTTTTGTTTAAGTATAAAAGTGAATGTTTATATTAAATGAGAAAATATAACATGACAAATTATGAATTTGAAGGTGGACAAATATATGGAAATTATAAGATTTGAAGCAAATAGCTTTATTTTATTAATTGCATTCCTTGCATATATTTGTAATACTTTTTCCTGAATTTTCTGACTGCTTACTCCTTTTTTAAATTAGAGAAGTTGTAGATTCACAGAAAAATCATGCAGAAAATACAGAGTTCCCATTTATCACCCTATTGTTAACACCTTTCATTAGCATGGTACATTTGTTAACAATTCTTGAAAGACCATTTTTATGATTGTACTATTAGCTATATAGTCCATTTAAAATAGGGGTCACTGTGTTGTACAGTCCTGTGTTTTTGTTGTCCTTTCAATTTTTATTCTAATAACATATATAACCTAAAATTCCCCCCTTTTAACCACATTTACATTTTCTCAGGATGCTCTGAGGAAGGAAGGAAGAAGCTCAGTTTCCTCATCTGAGGTTTCTTCCACCTCCAAAGGTCTAGGATTCTATTATTCTAATTGCTGCCTGATGGGCATATTCAACCATTTTGACAGCAGTGCAGACATTTTTATGCTGCCTAGGGTGCCAAGTATGTGAACACACTTACATTCCTTTCTAATTCAATGCATCAAAACTTGGATACATGGGTGGTGTGTTAGTTATCTAATTACTAATTAGATAATTACCGATAGTGACGTAAACCAACATGTATTATCCCACAGTTTCCGTGGGTTAGGGTTTCCTAAGGCTTCAGTCAAGGTGTCTGCTGGGCAGTGTTCTTATCTGGAGCTTGGGTTCCTCTTCCAAGGCCTTTCAGGTTATTGGCAGAATTCAGGTCCTTTTTGTAGGACAGAAGCCCTTAGCTCCTAGAGGCCTTCTTCTCATAGGCAGGACAGAGCATGGCTGTTTGCATCTTCAAAGCCAGCAGGTTCCTCTCTGCTATGTCAAGCCTCTCACTTCCACGTCCTCTTTTAAAGGCTTGCCCAGGACAGTTCTCTTCATAACCATGGGAGTGAGACCAATCACCTTTGCCATATTCTGTGGGTTAGAAGCAAGTTGCAGGCTCTAACCACAAGAAGAAAGGGTTACCTGAAGGCTCAGGTACCAGGAGGCAGAGGCCATGGAGACCACCCTAGAACTCTGCCTACCACAGGGAGGCAGAAGAGTTGGGATTGATGATGATGCAGCTGTGCAACTGGCCAGCCACAGCCCCTTAACTTCTCAGTTAGTTTTCTCACCTGTAAAATGTAGATTATCTCTTAGGGGTCATGGCACATCGTTGGTTCTCTATTGTTAATAATCATTGTAATTGCTATTGCTCTTATTAATTATATTAGTTGACTTTTTTTTAATTGTAGGAATCTTTAATCCCATCACAGTGACTCTTCAGTTTTTATTTTATTTGCTTAAACTCTCAACAGCTTTCAATATTGATAACCACTCCCTGCCTTGGGATACACTCTCCTCTTGGCCTCCATGGCAAAGGGCTCTTCTTGTTTTTCTCCTACATTTTGGACTTCTCCTTCTCTGCTTCCTTGAGCTCATCCTTTCCCACCCACTCCAGATACGTAAACATCACTAAGTCTTAACCGTTTAACTTCCTAACTATGCATTTCAAATGTGTCTACTTCTCATCATCTCACCACCATCACCCTGGTTCAAGTAGCTCTCCTCTTTTCTCTTATCTCTTCCTCAGTGTTCCCTCTGCAGTCAATTCCCTACAACGCAGCTGGAGTGATCCTCAAACTGAAGATCAGTCAGTTCAACCCCTTGCTCAAAACACTGAAACAGCATTTGATTGCTTTTAAGATAAAGCCAAAAATCTTTGCAATGGCCACAATGTCTTATATGGTTAGGTCTGCCCATGCTCTGATCGCTCTGCCTCTTCTATTTCGTAGATGACCTTCTTGTTTCTTCTGCAGGAGCCTGGAGCGTTCTTACTCCCCACTATCCCCTTTGCTTCTTCTTTCAAGAATCAACTCTGTCTTAATTTTCTCAGAGAGACCTTCCTGCCCGGGACAACTCCTGTAGGACTCTGTACCTTTATTCTGAGAGCTCAGCCAGTTGTAATTGTATGCCTACTGGAGCCGAACGTAGATTGACGTCTGTCTTCTACATGAGTTCATGGCCTGTGTTGGATTTTGCTTGCCATTATATCCCCAATACCTAGCTGAGTGCCTGATACATAGCAGATGCTCAATAAATATTTGTTAAATAAAAGAATGTGTTAAATAAAAGAAGAGTTGGTTTTCTAGAAGAGTCATATACCCTTAACAAGCATAACAGTTTGCTATTATTTATGAGTTGCAAAAAAAAAAAAAAAGGATATTTGATTTTGTTTGTAAACTGGTCTATTCCTCTGGGTGTGATACCCTTTGATTGTATTAGATTCAGCTGAGATGTCTTTGATTAAATTATGTTAAGATTTGGGATTTGATTCGACCATGTCATTGGGGCATGCAGGGTTGAGTCCCCACCCCCTTGGTGGGCTGATAAAACAGACTCTCACACGGAAGTAAACACACGGAGAAGATACACAGAGGATCCTGTGGCCCCGGGAAGAGAGATGAGCCTGATAGTTTACAACTGACCTTATGAAGAAAACAGAGCAGCTGAGCCCAGAAAGAAATGAATCCCGGGAAGAGAGTCAAGCCCTATGCTAGCCTACAGCTGAGAGCAGAAGAAGCTGAGACCATGGAGCTTTAGAAGGAAGAAGGAAGGCTGAACCTTTGCAGACATCGCCCATCATGTTGCTCAACACGTGGCAAATGACTTTGGGTGAGAAAGTCCCTCTTATGGTACCTTGAGCTGGACTCTTTAGGGCCTTCTGACTGTAAGCTTCTATGCCAAATAAATACCCTTTATAGAAGCCAAGTTCTGGTACTTGGCATCAGTATCCCTTTGGCTGACTAATGCAACAAGTTTCCTGTAAACCAAACCTTAGTCACAGATGTTATATGAATAGGCACTGGAGTTGCCTTCTCAGTATTTCTCTAGGCTCCACTTTTTTCCTGACTTCGCTGTTTTCCATCCAGTTGTGTTGTATAAGATTTCTTCCTTTCTGAGAAGCCCCTTTGAATTATATATATTAAGGGAGATTGCCTATCTTTTAGTTCAGCATCTTCCTGTAGCCTGACCTTATCTCCTGGAACAATGCATTGCGCTCAACACCTTGATGGATTCCGTATGAGTCTAGGAGAGGCAATGAGTAAATGAAAGAAGGAAGGAAAGGAAATAAAGACACTACCCACTGTCCGCCATATTGACCATATACCTGAAAATACGACTGGGCCAGAGAGTTTGGAAGTGGGGCTGTAGGTAATATTCATATTGATAATTAGAAGAGACAACAGTAGCCAGCGTTGGATCCCCCACTTATTCCTCCATTTTTTCCATGATATTTAAGAGCACATGTGGGCGTGGAGGGTAGTTCACACCACTTTGTCAGCCAACTTGCTATATCCCTAGGATGCTTGTAACAATTAGAAATCCTGGTTGGTTCTCTGGGTAAAGTTGAGTCTGGTTGATATTTTATATACGTCATTCATGTTAGATGCCAAAGTCTGGCAACACAATATATTTAGCAGGACATCATTCATTCAATAAACCGGTTCGGAGTACAGCTTTCTGCTGGGCTCTATGATAAGCACTGTACACACAGAGATGATAGAGGAAGGTCTTTTTGTCAAGGGATTCACATCCAAGTGGGGAAATTCTGTGTCAATAGACACTTACAGTGCAACCCGTAACCCATGAACTGTCTCGTTGCCTTTTCCTCGTTTTGAATGTTAATCCGATTTTGCACTTAACTGTAATACCTACACATGAAAATCCGTTTTCTCTACAATTTGAAGCTCCTATTTAGGTATTTGTCAGAGGAGCTGGAAAACTAAGCCACCAGGAACAAAGGAAACAGGTGGACCGGTTGGGAGACAGTGCGAGGTTTTTTGAGAGGTGCAGTGCACAGACGTACATCTCAGTGGTGGAATAAGGTCAAGAAACAAAGAGTTTGAATCCGTTCCATCTGCTTCTCTTTAAATTACAATCCTTCATTAAAGGGCTTTAAAATAGTTAAAAGGAAAAAATGGGCATTTTAGAGATGCTTGGTAGTCAGTAAAATCTGATATGTATTCTGCTCTTGGTAAGTTGAGGTTGAACAACTTAATGGCTGTACCACATGTGTACACAGTCAGCCACTAATACCTGCTCTGTGAAATGTTTGTCACTGTGATTGCTGCCCTGGTTGTGTATTGTAGGCACTTAAAGCACGTTATTGTATTGGGCAACTAGTGGAGTCTGGGCACAATGGGCAGCAGTTGGCCTCCTAGACAGAGTGGGCTTTGAAACAGTGTTCTTGCCTGAGTTTGCAGTGGATTCCACGGCTCAGGTACCTCACGGTGTGTTTGTGTTTGATGGATTGAACTCTTTCTGCCGAACTGTAAACATCAGAGACAATTCAGTCCTCCCTTGAGCTCTCCCGTCTCAGTGTTTTTCATTACTCACTCAAAATACCAAGGGAACTCTTTGGTCACCATTAACTCACTTTTATCCACACAACCCTTGGCACATCAGTGGGTATATCTGGGCTCGGAGGAGTGTGGTCTCCAGGCTCTGGGGGGAGCTGTGTGGGTCTTGGAAATAAGGGGTTTTGCTAGCACATTCTTTCTTTACGGAAGCAGGTCGGCCTCGGGCTTTGAACAGCAATCCCGTTTCCATTGCTGGGTGGGCTGAGAGATGGCAGGAAACACATTTCCTTCTCCCACTTTCCTGACGCTCTGGGAGGGTGGGGGTTCTCTAAGGTTATGAAGTGTGATGCTAAGGTTATATGGTGTGGTATAGCAAACACAAAAATGGTTTCCATGACTCCTTGAGAGTCTGAACACTTAGAGATGTTTGCTTGCATAGGGTAAAATTTAATGCAAATGGCACTTATTATTAAAATAGGAATTGTTGGCTTTTGTCACTAATCGATTCTCTTCAATTAAGTCAAATTTAAGCCTAGATACACTTTCATATTCAGTATGTGTAATAATTTTTGACAGTTCCCTATATAAAGAAATGGCAGTTATAGAGTCTCATGTAATCTAGCATAGTATATAGTGATTTATAGTTTTCTCAATCATATTCATATACAAAGCCTTATAGAAACAGCCCTCTGCGGTGACTATAAAAGAGCACTTCTCAAAGTGTGGTCCAAGGCACAGCGACGTTGACATCCCCTGGTTGTGCATCAGAAGACGCAGGATCTCGGGGCTGCCCCAGGCTCGCTGCTCCAGGCACTCAGTCGGCGGCCCTGCCACTCTGTGTCTTAACAAGCCTCAGGTGGATCCAAGGTTTGGAATAGAAAGTATTACCATCCTCATTTGATGGATGATGAAATGGATGATGAGAGTGGTGAAATGCTTGACTGAATTATGCGACTAGTTCCTTTCAGGGCCCTTACTCAAACCCAGGTTTTCTGCTTGGAAATCATGGGACCTCCTTCCTTTACAGAAAGGCAGAAAGCAAGAGCGAGTTCCTTAAAGCTGGAAAACAATAACTCTTAATGAACTGAGAAAGGGACCATCTCACTGCTTTTTAATAATAGGATGAGTGGGTGGTTAAAACTATTAACACAAGAAAATTAACCTAGAAAAAGTTTTAATGACACAAGTAACAATTTTGTGGTCCTGTTCATTAGGTTCTTTATTTTCTTTTAGTGAAAGAGGAAGGGATGTAGTTCAACCCCAGAGGGGGGCTGCTGTGTGGTAATGGGAGTGGGAGCCGCTGTTTTAATCATCACTGTCTAGCAGAACGAGTCTACGGGCAGTTTCCCACCTGGGTGCTTCCCATGCCACATTACCCACGGCGATGGTGCCCCGTGGTTTCCCTGCACACGCTATTTCACATGCAGGCAGAGGAGCTTCTTGGTCGTGCTCGTATCAGAATGAATCCCTAGGGCAGCTGGCATTCACTACCCCTCTGTGGCTTGGGGAGTGGATGTTTCCTCTAGAGCTGAGAGCAGAAAATTGCGTTCATTAGCCGTAATGTAAAAGTCTGTATAATGATGCCTGGTAAGATCTAGCTCCTTTATGAACTCATTTTGGTCTTTGTTTGTATAAACGAACAAGTAAAGTTTAAGTCTATTGCTTGTCCAACGGGGAGGAATTTCCTTGAATAGAAAATGTTGCTATAAAATTAAGTAAGCATCCGCGGGTGCGTGTGTGTGATTTTAGGTCTATGTATATGTTAAACAGCATGTACCGTAGGTAAAGAAAGGACAGCAAAAATTGCTGTGGATGGTTTTATGGATAAGCATAAACGCCCGTATGAGGACGACTAAATCAGAAAGAGTGTTGCTAACCCTCCATTAGCCCCCGCCATGCCCCCGAGTGCTCTGCCTCTGGGCATCTGCCCTCACTGCTGCCTCTCCCAGAAACCCCCTCCCCAAATTCCAAGGCTGGCCACCTCCTCTTCCTGAGTATTGGCTGAAAAGGTACCTTAGCCCCCTGCAGCCCATGCCTATGGTGCACTTTGAAATGTCTTCTTTGAGTATGTTCCTCGTTTGTGAACTCCTAGAAACAGGGGCTGTTCCATCCTCAGAACCTGGGCGATGTCGGAAATACCGCAGACCCTCACTACATAACCACTCAATGAATTAGTGGCTGACATTCCTTCTAGGATAAAACACTTCAAACCCATGTCTCCGAAGTGCACCATCAAGTTCCAGAACTGTCTGTGACACCTCTTTTCAATCAGTTCTACCTCCTGTCCTCTCTCCCGTCTCTCTTCCCATGGCCTCCACCTTCACTTGGCTTCCCAGCTCTCACCTGTCCTCTGGGCTCCCTCCGTCTACTTCAAGCACAAGCTGCTAATTCATGCTCCATGCCATCCATGTTTCTCCTCTCCCAGCAAACGCTTCTCTTGTTGCTGTGGTGAGGAAGAAAGCTGGGCTACATGGGTGACCTCGCACCGGGTTTTCCACGGCTGCTTCAGTGAAGGCTCTGCTGAGCTTTTGCCCCAGTGACACTTGTGCTCTGTGGTGATTGTTTTATATCACTCGGAACACAGTCTCCAAGCATGTGGGCTCTGTGGCCTTCGGGGAACCTTGGGACCAATTACTCTGTGCTGCAAAGCTTGCTACCTGTCATGCCCCAGGGTCTGGGAGCATTTCCACATTCATGCACAGCATGGGATGGCTTGTGGAATTGGCTAGACATGGAGAAAGAAAACTTACAAGGCCAGAGAGCAGGAGAAGACCCACTTTTTCCGGTCATCCCTTCATCCAACAGAGGGGTGTGCTGGGGCCTGTGTGTTCTGTTGGACCCACTGAGTGGGTTTGCATTTCGTGGAGAGACCCCATCTCCCATTTGGCCCTAATTAAGTTTGCGATCATGGGATCAGCCTTTGGTGCAGGAGAATAATCAGACCATTCTGCATCAGACGTTTGGATTTGGTGGCAGCTGTTTGAAGGAATTGTGTGGGAAAAGCAACTGCTGGTACTTGGGGACTTTGGGACCTATAACAAGTTACAGCCACTTCTGTCCAGAGTATGTACGTGAGGCTGAATTATTATACAGGGTCTTCTGCCGGGAGAAGGGGGTTAGATTCCTCCATTCCCAACTGACTCGTCCAGGAAAACAGGGTGATGGCCTGGAGTAACTTCTGGACAACTCCACTCAGTGTGCTGCTGGCTGTCTTGACAGAGTCCAGAGTCCACGGTAGAACTTGGTGACTTGTGGCTCACAGACCCCATGGCTCCGTGACCTTAGCTGGGCTTTCAGGGTTCCCGTCCTTCGTCCCAGTGTCCCTTTCTGGTGCCATTTCTCCTGACATCTCGCTGACATTTTGCTCTTCCTTAGTCCCGGGTGCCTCTCAAGCCTTCTCTTCCCTGTCCCCGTCCCCTCCAGTGTTCTGTCTCTACTTGGCTAAAGGCCACGGAAACCTCCAGCTCTTCCTTTCTTGTCTGGGTCTTTGCTAAGGTTGTACCTCCAGCTGGACCAAGCCCCTTTCCTCCCCACATCCACCCTCTTCCCATTGCCCAGGGACTCCTCAGTGAACTTTTCTCTGCTGCCCACACAGCAGTAAACCTTAAATTTGGCCTTTACGGACTCCCGCTTGTGCACGTGTGCATTTCTTTACTTTCTGGCAAATCCATCCAGGGGAGTGATCGTTTCCTACACATCCTGTGCCCTAAAATAACTTGCACGTTGTGGGCGTTCGGTCACGTGCAGTGGAATCGATGAAAAGGTCAAGGCATGAGGTATATGTTCAAAGGGTGGGGCGGAGAGGCAGCCCCATCTCTTTCCCTTGGCCAGATGAGCTGGGTGGGTGCGTGAGCCGATGGAAGCCTCTCCTTCCGCCTCGCCTCCTTCCTCCCCCCCACTCACACATCCTCTCTGCCAGGAACAGGGACTCCCAGGGTTATTTTCCAATAGGGAGGCCTGATTCCTCTCGATTTAGGAAGGGCTTGTAGGATAGCCTGAGGCCCCAAAACCTAGACTGTACTTCCAAAATGTACTAGCATATGTCGTAAACTGAGCAATTAGCTTCTTTCTGTTTCCATTCCAACTCAATTGATAAGGGGGCAATAGAAGAGTAAAAATATATTCCAACGGCAGGAAAAAATTTCAGACAGGCCTCAAGATAATCTTATTGTGGAAAAGTGATGGCAATGCCATAAAAGAAAGTAAAAGTAGAAAGATCTGTGTGTACGCTTAACAATTTTGCATTTTTGTCTTCCAGGAGACGGAGCTGTTAGACCTCAGCCTTGTCAAGGATGCCAGATGTGGGAAACATGCCAAAGCTCCCAAGGTAGGGGGTCGAGCTCTGTGCACGCACCAGATGCTGTACCGAGTCCTTAGCTGTTTCTTGGTGTAAAGTCATTGTTCCTGTTAAAAGTTGCTTTGTTGTAGATGTTGTGAAACACAATAAAACAGTGAGTCCTTCCAGAAGCACTTCCACTTTTATTAAAGTAAGAAACAATATCTGGGCAATTGGACGTAGGAGCTTACTTTGTGCCCTCTGATTTTCCTTGTCTTTGAAAAAACAAAAGTAACAATTCCAAAGTTACTGGGTATTTCTAAGTAATTAAAATGTGTTTAAAATTATTTGAAAAATGCCTTAGGCTTCATAAGCATATGTGAACTAACCTTTAGAGATGGTGAAAGAGGTCCTATAGTTCAAATGCTTTGCAGTTGAAATAATTCCATCCATGAAGCCAAAGAGTGTAAAAGAGCCTAGTCTCTGCAAATGTTGCTAGTGAATTCTGACATACTTTAGGACCCACTACATGGAATGTCAGTTGTTTGGGTTGAAAAAAATTTGTCGTGGAAATGTTCAAAGTAGCATTTGCAGTTTATTTTTGCACATTTTAAGAGAAATGTAGAATGAAATGCTTACATATATTTTTTTAACTTAAGTTATCTGGTATGGTATAGTAGCAGGGTATGTTGCCTTGCCATAAAAAGTCTGGAGAGTATGCTTTAATGTGTTTTAAATTTAGTACTTCATTTCTAGTGGAGATAATATTGGCAATTAGGGAAGTACAGTTCCATTCAGGGGCTCTGCTTCTTTCCATAATTGACATAAAACAGGGGAGTTACTATTTGAGTATCTGCCTGTAACTTTTTATTCTTTAAAGCTCCAAATACTTCCTTTGACATAAAAAATGATCTCTTGCTTTGGAGATGCAGGGATAATAATCACCTGGAATGATTATTCTTTCCGATACATAATAAGGGAAGAGATGCCGGTAAATTCTACCATGGAGCAAATGCCTGTTGCCTGTTTTACTGAAAGGGTTAACAGTGAGCTACAGGAAAATGTGAAAAATACAAAGAAAGAAAAATGAGGATTATTTTAAGAAGGTTTTTATGAGTGTTTCATGTGAAACTAGTCAATTATTTACATTCACATCTCAGTGATATGATTCCAAAAGTTTGGTCTTTTAGTCTCAGTTAGACTTAATGTAATTAATGCATTGGTGATGATTCAAAATTGTCCACAGTTTTCAGTGTAAGAATCTTTTTTTCCTTCTTCTCCCAACAGTATTTCAGCCGTGTTTCATGTAAGCCTGTTGGTTCCAAGGTCTTTATTGATAATCTACCTATAAGGTTTGCCTTTTGATGCAAGATTATTGGACTGATTTAGAATTTCAATATCATAAATGGTTAAAGACTGTTGCCTACACCCATCACACCCCAGTTTGTCACTAGGCCTTGGGGAGTCAAATGAAGTCAATTCTTGTCCCACATGGAGGATTTCCTCCAGGCTCGAATCTGTCTGTTTTACTGCAGTACTTAGCTTGCTTATCAGTTGCTCCATTCTTGGATGCGGTTTGATAAATGACTATTGAATCTTGATAAATGAGCAGAACCAGGTCTGTACTGTGCAGAGCTGGTAAACCACTATTAGATCCTAAAACGATTTTCTTAAGGATGGGCTTTAACAATCAAAATATCCTGGTTTTTATTGTTTATCCTTCAGTTCTTTCTTCGAGGGACCGATTGCTTTTTCTGTGGTTATCCATGCACTTGGCTTTTTTTTCCCATCCTATTCCTTGTCTGCATTAAAGAAACTTAATATTTCCAAAGTCTGATCCTGTGACATATTACTTGTGTGACCTTCCTGAGCCTTTTTCCTCATAGTTGAATTGGCGATAATAATAATACCTACTTCATATGAGTGCTACACAGATGAAATGAAATAATTCATTAGCAAACCTTTAGCACAATGGTTCTCAAACTTAACTGCACATGAAATCACCTGGGAAGCTTTAGAAAATGTGGATACCTGTTTTCCACTCCCTGGTGCCACAAGAATTTAGTTGATATGGGTGTGGCCTGAGCATCAGAGTTTCGAAAGCAAATTTGTAGCCAAATTCAAGAAGCACCGCCTTAACTTTGCTGGTCTGTAATAAGTGCTCACTAAGTATTTGCCACTCTTGGTTGTATTATCATCATTAATTTTGTAATTATTTTGACCATTTTTAAGTTAGATTTGTAGGCAGTCAGTATTCATTTCACTCACTTTGAAAAAGTTTATATGATAAAGATGGATTTGAGCAGGGGGTTGGCCGAAAGGGGCTTGATGGATTGACAGGCAAGAAAGAAGTTGACAGAAATCAACGTAACTGCCTTTTATCAGCTAAAAAGCCATTAACTTGGAAAAGAAAACACCAGTTCAAACTGGCTTACGGCCTAAAATATAATTTATTGAAAATGATTGGATTTGTTGAGAATTTAAATGAAAGTGCTGGGTGCACGTGAAGTTTCATCCAGCTGCTCAAATAATGTCACCAAGGAATAAATGCTTCTTTCTCTCTCCAGTGTGGCCTCCGAGGAGCTGCCTTCTCACCCTGTACATGACAGCAGCAGTGAGCCAAAAGAGAGACTAGCTGTCCACCAGAATGTTCCAGAACGATTATGTATAAATACCTAGAGGACAAAGGCTTAGAGCCCGGAGGAAGAAAACCCAATAAGAGGAGATCATTGAGCTGTCTGGAAGGAAGGCAGCAGGGCTGAAAGTAGGAGATTAAAAAGTATAAACACATCAGTAGGGAGAGAGGAAAGCTGGAGCACTCAGGACAAAATGGCAATCTAACGAGAGGCAGGCTGCGTGAAAGACTTTCTGTCGGGACTTAAACACCATAAAGGAAGGACGGGCATTTGTGGAGCAGATAATTAGTTATCAAAAGAAACCTGCACGCACAAATAGTTATCCATGTATTCCTATTATTTTTCGGTTTTCTCAACATCTCATTACATAAGAATTCGGGATATAATTGAAAATGCTGTTCTCTGTGCCTGCTGTGATTTGAAATAACGCTTATGGGAAATGGAAAAGCATTTATGGGTTGCCCTGTTAATGAATTTACATGCCGGCTCCTACTTTAGTTCCAGGTCTGCTTTTCTCTGCGTAGCATTTGTCTGACTTACCAGTTTTGAAATTTCTCACTGGTGAGACATTGGGAGATTTTTATCCAAATGTAAAAACCAAAAGAAGAAACATCTTATCCTTTGGCATCTAGAATTTATTTATTTTTCCTTTCTTGCTTTGTCCCTGCCTCCCTGCCAGGTTTACAAAGCGCATGTAGGAGAGCCAGGGGCTGAGGCGTGAGCATCTCGTCAACGCTGTCCGCACATGCTCCCTGAAGCTACCCTCCAAAGGAGCTCGGCTTTACACAGCTTATGGCTGTGCTTTCTCATCTCCCCAAGCTTCCCTGCCCAGCAGCTCAATCTAGTGGCTCATGTCCCGCATTAGTAAGATGAAACGGATTTTACTAGAACAGAAACAGTCTTGTGCAGGGCAAGCTGTTTTGTGAGCCTTTTATCATATGGCTGAGTTTAGGCTCCGAGTCACAGCACAATGTAGATTTTTAACTGTGGGCCATGGTCAACTGTATGAAAAACGCTGCTGAAAAAGGTGATTTCGTCATTTCTAGGATTCTCGGTCGGTATTGAATCCCTAGATGTTTTGAAAAGTAGGTGGGACAGGGAAAGTGTACATGTGGTTCTGGGGCCACCTCTGTCGCCGCCGAGCTCCAGGAAGTTGTTCCTTCTTCCCATGCCTCCACGTCCTCACCTGTGCAATAGGTGTAAGCGGAGCATGGATTCAAGGTGCGTAAGTTCCGTTAGCCCGTGGCTTCAGCTTCTAAAACTGGACGGTGTCCAAGCCAGGGCTCTCCATCTTACAGATGATAAAACGCATGTTGAGCAAGTCTACACAGTCTAAACTTCTTAGCCTGCTCGTGCCAATTCAGGTGGACTTAAAAAAAAAAATCAGGTCACGCTCCAGCCAAGGTAAGGTGCTCTGCAAACAAGAAGACAAGAAAGAAAGAAAGACTTCTGTCAAACTGCGACTTGTGGCCAGCAGTTCTAGAACTGCTTCTCGACTCTAGGGGCAGCTACCCCATGGTTAAAGAGGGTCTCCCAATTTTTAATGCATGAAAACTGGGTGCAGCCAATGTTCAACGTCCAATGATGCGTGTGGCCATATTATCGAAAAATAATTCTGTAGTTTTGATTCTAAACTGTGTTTCAAAAACTATGTCATGTGCTTAACTGACAATCAGTTCATCCTGTTGGTGAAGAGCAGTTTATTTCTGGTATGTAGTAGTCATTTTAATATCGATTCCTTGTAAATATCTAGATCAAAATTAAATTCATCAGAATCATCATCAGAACCACATAAGATAGATTATAGTAAAATTACATTTTAAAATTGGTTAGGTTTTATTTCCCTTATTTAGTAAACCCTATTTAAAGATAATGGTTTTTAATTTCATTTTTACTTATTCAGTAAATAGTAATTGAGTTCCTCTTTCTGCCAGGCACTCTTCTAGCCACTGGGGAGACAGAAAAAACAAAAGAAAACAAAACAAAAAAACCCATCTCTGCTCTCATGGAACTTATATCTATGTAGGCGTGGGAAAGTGGTGTGCTGGTAAATTGGCTCTCAAAAAAAAAAAAAAAAAAATAAGTAAACAAAAATGCCTTGATTTTTTGGGTCTGCTGATTTTCTTTAGCTAAATATTCCCATCATGGTGAATTCCAAACCACCAAACTGCCATCGCTGAAGGAGGAGTTGAAAAGCAATGCATCCCACAGCCTCTAGTTCTCTGAGAAGGCTCCAGGACCCCACTGAGTGGGGAAAACAGTTAACAAGTCAGTGACGAGACCCCACGGAGAAAGATACAGCAGATTCATAGACCATCAAGCATGTGTGGTGAAGAGGCATGCCCTTCCATGGGGCCTGGTGGAATAAAGTCTCTGGATCGGGTGAGCCGAAATGTGAGCAGAAGCCTGACCTGTGTCATGGAGACAGCTGCCTACATGTCTGCAGGAAGGGTTTTCCAGCTGAGGGAACAGCAGAGCAAGGCCTGAGCTGGGAACACGAGGCCCAGGCAGCTAAAATGGAGTATGGCAGAGGGAAGGGGATGAAGATGGAGAGGTAGCCAAGGGGGCAGATTACGTAGGGCCTCGTAGGCCATACTAGTGACTCGGGCTTTTCCTCTGAAAAGTGAGAAACCATCTGAAAGTTCTGAGTAGAGTAGTGACAAGACCTGACTTCGCTTTTAAAAGTATCACTGGTGACTAGGTTGAGAAAAGCCTATAAAGGACAGAGGTAGAAGCTGGGAGAGCAACTACATGGCCATAGCACACATCAGTGATGATGATCATTTTGACAGAGGTGGTAGCTGTAGAGGTGGATTAAAAATGTCAGAATCTGAATCCGTTTTTAAGTGGAGGAACAAAGTTTGTTAATGCATTGAATGTGAGGTATGAGAGAAACAAACAAACAAAAAGGATTCAAGAACAACTCCTTGTGTTTTGACTGGCAAACTGAAAGAATTGACTTGCTACATCCTGACGTGGAGAGGAGGACAAGAAACATTTAAGCAGAAAAATCCAGAGTTTGGCTTTGGATATTTTCACTTTGAGATGCCTGTTAGACTTCCTCCTGATAATGTCAAGAACACAGTTGGTAATGAAGGATGTTGTTAATGTGGGAAAGTGTGGGAGGGGTAAGGAGTGGGGCATATGGGAATCCCTTATATTTTTTATGTAACATTTATGTAATCTAAAGCTTCTTTAAAAATATAAATAAAAATGATTATAAAAAAAGAAAGAGCACAGTTGGATACTCAAGTCTGGAGTTCAGGGGAGATGTTGGTGTTGGAAGAGAGATGGTGCCCAGTGTCCTATGGAAGAGAAGAGGCCTGAGGTCTAAGCCCTGGGACCCCCAGTCTGTAGAGCTTGGTGGAGAAGGAGTGGCCTGTGAGGAGGGAGGGGAGCTGGTAGGTAGCTTATCTCTGACACCAAAGGCAAAAGTGTTTCAGGAAGGAGGGAGTGGTCATTTGGATCAAATGGTGGAATTCCCTCCAGCCCTTTCTTTTCACTGAGATTTCACTTTTGCATACTTGTAATTTTACTGAATATACCATTTTTATATGGGCTTTAAAAAATTTCCCTTTATCATGAAACTTTCCTGTTAATATTCAAAACATGCTGTTATTTAAGGGATGTCAAATCTCAAATAGCTCATCATTGAATCTGGATGCCAATATATCAATCTCATAATGAGCTGTTATTTGGATGTTGTACAATCCTGGATTCCATGAAGCACCCATGAGGCCTGGAGTTGAAATGAGTGTTTTACTTATTGTTGCCTTTTGCTGATTATAAGCCATTTCCCTCCCTCTGTACCCATTTTACCATGGAGTGAAACTGCTGGCATAAAACTTGATGTAGATATTTGAGTTTGAGGAAAGAAGAAATCCTTTATTCTTGCTTCCAACTGTTTAACCTGTTAAGACTGCAATAGATTTTTTTTCCATTCTGTTTCCAAAAATGTATGTTCATTTACATGTTTACTAAATTGGGCAAAACAGAGCTAAAATTTTCACAAAATTGTGTGTGTGTGCGTGCATGCATGGAATGGTTTTTTTGACAGGTATTCACATTTAACTCCAGATGTAAATTATATGGCATAGTTCCTTTTTATGTTCATTAAATTCCATAGATGTCAGTGGTTTCCTTGGAAACAAAAAACCTTTATATAACTAGTCAGAGATTTGGTAGCAGAAATATCAGGATGCTGGAGGGGGTTAAGGAATGGTTCCCTTGGTAGATATTTACATTTAAAACCCTTTTGCCTTTTCCACCTGCCCTTCAGCCTTGTGGCCATTTAATTGTGAACAAATGAAGATTTTTAAAGCTACCATTAAGGTCTAGAATATCTTCCCTAATGGTTAAAAGCCTTTTACTTTTTTTTTTTTTATTCCGCTATCACAGATAAGCTGTATCTTTTCTGGGATGTTGGTATAATTACCCAAGTTTGAAAAGAGCAAGTTGGTCTGTCTCTTTCAACAATTCAGTGTGAGCATTTGAGCACTGCCTACGTTATTCAGTATATATGTGTCCGTCTGTAAAATGCAATTTACTGTAGCTGAGTAAATACTCTGTTTTTTATAGCAGGAGGCATCTGTCTTAGTGCCCAACAGCCAAAGAGCGGAAAGGGCCCTTGAAGAGTTGGGGAGAGGGTAAGGGGGCCACAGTTCTGCCAAGGGGAGAGAGGCGAGGCGGCCAAGAGCCTTCTCTCCTTGTGCTCCCGAGTGGACCTCTTGTTGAAGACAGGATGAGTAACATGACTTAAATAAACCGCAGGCCTTTTCAGAAGGCCATGACTCATTTTATGTTTGCTTATATCTGGTGTAATTTCAGTCTAACCCCAGTGTGTTCTACAGGCAACAGTACAGAGTTGCAGTCTGAAGCATTTCTCAGTGTTAATTCTTTCAAATGCAATAAGACGCCATCTTGTGGATACACCTGATAATTAGGTTCTTAAATTAGTACTACATGGTATTAATTCCCTAAGCCCGTGCCTCTCAACCCTGGATTCTAATATGGAGGTATGAGGACCTCTTGGGCAGCTTTTAAAATCTCCACGCCCAGGCCACACTCCAGATCAATTAAAGGGAAATGTGTGAAGTGGGCCACAGCTGATGTTTCCTCGGAGCCCCCCGGGTGATCCCAGCGTTCAGCCAAGATCGAGGACCGCTACTCTAAGTGAAGACAGTGCTGGCTTAAATGGACGGTTTTGTTTTGGAACATAGGGATTTTATGCAATCAAATATTGATAATTTTCCTACAGCAGTCAAAGGGACTGCTTTTCCGCTTTTCTGCCTGCAGCTTGACTGGCTGTGCTTAGGAAGGAGAGAACTGTGCCCTAGCACTTCATTACCAAGGCAAGTTTATGACTGACGCTTTATAGGAGGAGCACTGTAGGGTTATTGCATAGATGATCCGATAGCGATAAATAGTGTTTCCTTTGTAATCAATATGATCGCCAAATGGATAGAAATGTGCAGCCGCAGTCATTTCAAAACAGACAGTATTGCCCTGCCAGAGTGGCTCCACTTCAGGGTAGTTGTGTTTGTTTCGTCATCGTGTACTCATTTTTGTATACCTCAGAGCACACGGCATGCATCTGTGTGCATCGTAAGTGCCTAATGTAGTGTAGTCATGGGGTACGTAAGCTCTTGGGTCAGATGGCTTAGCCTCGAAGCCAATTTCCAGCTGAATAACCCAGCAAGTCATTTCACACCTCTGAGATTTAGTTGCCGCATCTGAATTGCGGAATTAACTCCGTCTGTATCTCATCTGGCTGCTGTAAGGGCTCCATGACAAAAATGCACGTGGCACATTTAAGACAACCGCCATACCCATTGTGCATGCTAAATTCAGTTTAGCTGCCGTTATTAACGAATTTTATAAAGTAAATAAAATCCGTAACTGATGCTCGTGGGACGCATTGAAGTAGTAAAAGCAAGCTAAGGTGGCACACTTGACCTTGTTACAGTCGAATCCTATGCGCTACGCTATGGATCGCGTCACACGGATAGAGTTGTGCTTTGGTAGCTGTGGTATTTAAGCCTACCTATGAAAATCTATTTTTAACATATTCAGTGTAGAAACATACATTTGAAGCATGTTTATTTTTCTGCCAATACCAGCATCCCCAGAGAACTGTCACGGCGACCCCTTTGTACTAAGCTTGCGGTTCCTATTAGAAAACTGTCTGGATTTGCAAACAGCTAAATAAATATGCCCAGCAGTCAAAGTAATTCTAGAGGAATTTACGTTCAGTTAAGAACATGCAGATCTCTTTTTCTGCATTGTGAAACCATTGATGCAAAATCTGAAGTGCTGTTTTTAAATGGAAGAACAAGGTTTGGGGCCAGAGAGACCTGGGTTCAAATCCTAGTGCCCATGTTAGCTGAGCGATTCTGGGAAGAGGTTTCTCAGTTGCTCTGTGGGAATAACACCTGCTGCACGGGTTGTCCGGTGAGTGGCACGGTTGGTAAGAGGACATGAGTCATAATATTTGACACGTCTTAGGAGTTCACTAAATGCTACCTCCCTCCCAGCCTGTGTCGGTTCACATGTGATTTTTCCTGTGTAGGACCCTGGGAGCCTGTTAGATAATTAATATAAAGACAACTAATACAATATACAATAAGATAATTACAGTGTTATCATAGATAATAATTATAGCTAATCATTTTAGTTACAATAATTAAGGTAATTAGTATGACGTGTGTATATAGAGGTTAAGTTACAGTTACTTATACTTGAAGAAAATGTTGTATTGGAGTTCCTGTACTCTGAAGAAGTCCATCACAGCCAGTTTCTTCTCAAAGGGAAAGAAATGGCTTTTATTTAAGAGCCCGCTTGTATGAAGACTGTTTTTAGGCACTAGGTTTGCACTCTGTTTGGTGATAAGCTCACCCTGTGGGAGGTGTGTGGGAATGAAAACTCTGAAGGCACTTGGGTGTTTATTGGTCTTATCTGAGGCACATGCTGATTGAGACCGTGGGGGGACTGACTGCCTACACTGTTTACAATACTGCTGCATCTCCCTCCACTAAGCTAACTGTGTTGAATTCAGGTAGCTTAAATGTTTGTGGGATGTTGGTCTACTGTTCTGATGCTTGAATGAACCTATGTTTCTCTAAGTTAGGGAAAGGACTACAGGGCACTCGGTGGTACTAAACACATCCATGTCTGTTCCCAGTGTATGTGGCAATTCCCTAAACTTACTGTATGAAAAGGGTTTTATTTTTCTTTTGCCATATATGCTTGTGGGAGAAGTAAAGGAAGCGCAGCTTCCTGAGCCATTGCTGCTGGAGACCTGACTTGCCCTGAGCTGTGTTTTGGCCTTTGCTTCAAGAAAAGGCATCAGTCTGAGTGAATTCTGTGATGGTTTTTGCAAGAAATTTTTAGTAGGTGCTGATTCCCAAGTGGTTCTCAGATTTTGAAAAAAAAACATGGATTTAAGCAGTGCTCCTGAATTTAAGTTTAGAAAAGTAGATCTGATTTGTGAGTATATGGGAATTTTAGATGCTGAAAATCCTTTCTGTGGTGCAGGGGCCAACGTCGGAAAAGGAAACCCAAAGACTTTGTGCCATATCACCTGCGATCACCAAGCCTGTGTCAGGGACGGGGGTGCCATGAAGGCTCCCCCGCCGGGTGCTAGCAAATGCTCTTTCTCCCTCCTTCTCTTACTTGTCCTGGTATCTGTACCATCCACTATTCTCTTAACCCCGAACTGGGATGAATTTGACATGTGGTGTAACAGGAGAAAAAGTATAAAATGGGAGTACTCCGTGAAAATATCAGGCATGAATTCCTTTTCAGCTACAGGACTCATGTAGACTGGGCATTGGATGAGCTTCAGGCAACCTGGGATTTAATTTGGGCTCTGCAGCTGCTGGAATGCCCTTGGCAGAGCAGTCCCATATTTTAGGGATATCACTTTCCTGGTCATAATGAAGGAGATGAGCAAGCTGATCTCTGTGGACTGGAGGTAATACTTACACCTGCCCTAGAGTTAGTGTGAGCATTAAATCATGTACATATCTCAGAATGCCTTGCCAGCCATGATGTGTGATATAGTAATAGTAATTTGTGAGGCAGCTTGGAAAGAACCTAAGGGTACATACCGGCGTATTTTCAGAAGTTCATTTCTAGGTCTTTGGATAGGAAATGGTTGAAATTCTTAAATTCCTTCCATTTACCATGAAAACGCAGCCTTTGGAATTTGCAATACCTCTCAGACAGTTGGACTTTTCATGAATGAAAGAATCCTTCCACCATTATTTTTCTCCTTCCTGAATGTCAACACAGCTAACATTCGTAGCTGTCTACACCATGAAATTTCAAGTATTAGAAGAAGTAACATTGATTTTATTTAAATAGTGGAATTAAAAGTCAAAATAATGTAGAAAATACCTTTTACTTGACAAATCTTTGCTACAGCAGAAATAAAATTTTCAAAGACTGCTGGAATTAATTGTCATAGAAATTTCTAGGAGATAGAATAACCTAACTAATTAAGCAGAACATTGTTGGCATTTACCTGTGGGACAAGGTCACTGGAACCGACCAGACAGAGAACTGAACTTGCTGCCTCACACACTGACTCATCTTCTCCCTGCCTTTTGACACTTGAGCATCCCAATGTTGCTTGGCATTTTTCTTCGTATCCAAGCGCTGCCTATTTCAGATAAGACCAGGGGTACTGGAAGAAGGACATAAGCATGTTGATCGCTGTTGGCTCTGAACTGGCACAAGCCTCGGAATAGTCACTGCAGTTTCTCTCAGGGAAGGGAATCCTTTTTTTTTGAATAGAGAAGTTGTGAGATTACAGAGAAATCTTGTGTAAAATACAGGGTTCCTCTATACCATTCTTTTATTAACATCTTGCATTGGTGTGGTACCTTTGTTACAATTGATGGAAGCACATTTCTATGATTGTTCTACTAACCATAGGCCATGTTTTAAGTTAGGGCTCACCATTTGTGTCATGCAGTTCCATCAGTTTTTTTTTTCCAGTTTCTATGCTAGTACCATACATACAACCTAAAATGTCCCCTTTTAATCACATTCAGATAGAAGTAATTCGCTGCTATTAATTACATTCAAAATGTTGTTCTATCATCCTATCCATTACCAAAACATTTCCATTGTCCTAAATAGAAACTCTGTACATTTTAATACTTTACTCCCTATTTCCTACCCACCCAACCCCCAGTCCCCTGGTAACCAATAGTCTAGATTCTGACTCTATGAGTTTGCTTAGTCTAATTATTTCAAGTCAGTGAGACCCTACAATGTCTGCTCCTTTGTGTTGGCTTATATCACTCAACATGATGTCTTCAGAGTTCTTCTATGTTGTCTTATGTATCAGGACTTCATTCCTTTTTAGGGCCAAATATGTTTCATTGTGTGTATATAACACATTTTGTTTATCCATTCATCAGTTGATGGACTCTTGGGTTACTTCCATCTTTTGGCAATTGTGAATAATGTTGCTATGAATATCCATGTTCCGGTCCTTGCTTTCAATTATTCGGGGTATATACCTGGTAGCGGGATTACTGAGTCTTATGGTAATTCCATACATAACTTTCTGAGGAACTGTCAAACTGTCTTCCACAGCAACTGCACCATTTTACATTCCCACCAGCAATGAATGAGTGTCCCTGTTTCTCCACATCTTCTCCAACACTTGTAATTTTCATTTTGTAAACAGTAGCCATTATCGTGAATGTAAAAGGATATCTCATTGTGGTTTTGATTTGCATTTCCCTAGTGGCTAATAATGTTGAGCATATTTTCATGTGATTTTTGGCTATTTGCATGTCTTTGGAGAAATGTCAAATCCTTTTCACATTTTTAAATTGGGTTGTTTGGCTTTTTGTTGTTGAGCTGAAGGATTTCTTTATATATTCTGGATAGTAAACCCTTATCAGATATTTGGTTTCCAAGTATTTTTTCCCATTGTGTAGGTTGTCATTTTGCTTTCACAATAATGTCCTTTAATGTGCAAAAAATTTTTTCTAAATTTTGATTAGGTCCCATTTATCTATTTTGTTGTTGTTGCTTGTACTTTGGACTAAGAAACTATTGCCTAGCACATTTTCTCCTAGGATTTTTTTACTTTTGGCTCTTATATTTAGATCTTTGATGCATCTTAAGTAGATTTTTGTACTGGTGTGAGGTAGAGATCCACCTTCATTCTTTTGCAAATGGAGATCCACTTTTCCCAGAACCATTTGTCAAAAAGACTGTTCTTTCCCAATTGAGTGGTCTCTGGCCCCTTGTCAAAAATCAGTCAGCCAAAAATGTGAGAGTTGATTTCTGAACTCTCAATACAATACTATTGGTCTGTGTGTCTGTCCTTGTGCTATTTTGATTACTGTGGCTTAGTAATAAGTTTTAAGATCAGGAAGTGTGAGTATGCCAACTCTGTTCTTTTTCAAGATGTTTTTTGCTTTTTAGGGCCCTTCCCCTTCCATAGAAATTCAATGATTGGCTTTTCTAATTCTGCAAAGAAGGTTGTTGGAATTTTGATTGGGATGGTGTTGAATCTTAAGTCTCTTGAAGCAGAATTAACCTCTTATCAATATTTAGTCTTCCAATCCATGAACATGAAATTTCTTTCAGCAACATTTTGTAGGTCTCTGGGTACAAGTCCTTTACATCCTGGTTAGATTTATTCTTTTGGTTGCTATGACAAATGGAATTTTTGTCTGGATTTCTTCTTCTAATTTTCATTACTGGTATATAGAAACACTACTGATTTTGGGGTGTTGATCTTGTACCCCACCACTTTCTTGAATTGATTTATTAGCTCTAGGAGCTTTGCTGTAGATTTTTAGGATTGTCTGTATATAGGATCATGTCATCTGCAAATAGGGAGTGTTTTACTTCTTCCTTTCCAATTTGGAAGCCTTTTCTTTCTTTTTCTTGCCTAATTGGTCTGGCAAGAACTTCCAGTACAATGTTGAATAACAGTGGTGACAGTGAGCATCTTTGTCTTGCTCCTGGTCCTAGAGGGAAAGCTTTCAGTCTTTCACCATTAAGTAGGATGATAGCTGTGGGTTTTTCATATTTGCACTTTTTCATGGTGAGGAAGTTTTTCTATTTCTAGTTTTCTAAGTGCTTTTATGAAGAAGGGGTGCTGGATTTTGTCAAGTGCCTTTTCTGCATCAATTGAGACGATCATGTGGCTTCTTTTCTTCATTCTGTTAATCTGGTATATTACATTAAGTGATTTTCCTATGTGGATCCAACCTTGCATACCTGGGATAAATCCCACTTGATCATGGTGTATAATTCTTTTAATGTGCTGTTGGATTCAGTTTGTTCGCATTTTGTTGAGGATTTTCTTTGCATCAATATTCATAAGAGATATTCGTCTGTAATTTTCTTTTCTTGTGGTATTTTTATCTGGCTTTGGTATGAGGGTGATTTTGGCCTCATAGAATGAATTAGATAGTGTTCCCTCCTCTTCAATTTTATGGAAGTATTTGAGCAGGATTGGTATTAATTCTTCTTGGAATGTTTGTTAAAATTCTCCTGTGAATACCGCAGCCCCCTCTAAATCCAAAGCAGTCAGAGCACAGGCATCATCCCAGATCTTCAAGATTGAGGAATGAACAAACATAAGGTAGGGAGAGGGTAACCTTGAACCCATGGAGATTATTTTGTTATTATAGGAATTATTATATGGTGACAGAAGAACTTGTAACATAGATATAAAGATAGTGATTATCAGAGGTTCAGAGGGGAGGAGGAGGGATGAATAGGTGAAACACAGGACCTTTTTAGGGCATTGGAATTGTTCTGTATCTTACAGCAGTGCTGGGTACATGACATTATATGTTAGTCAAAGCCTATAAAACTGTACAGCACAAAGTGTAAACCATAAACTATAGACATTGATTAGTAGCAATGCTTCAATTTGGTTCATCAACTGTAACAAATGTAACACACTAGTGTAAGATGTGAATAATAGGGGAAAATATGTATGTGGGTGGGTGGGGTATATGGGAATCCCCTATACATTTTTTTTTTTTTTTAAGGAGGAACCGGGAATTGAACCCGGTACCTTGTACATGGGAAGCAGTGCTCAACCAGAGGCACGTGCTCACCTCCCCTATACTTTTGATGTAACTTTTCTATAATCTAAAACTTCTCTAAAAATAAAGTTTATAATGATTTTTTAAAAATTCCCGTATGAAGTTATCTGGGCTTGACCTTTTGTGGTATTTTTTTTTTTTTTAATTACTAATTCCATCTCTTTACTAGGTATTGGCTTTTTGAGATTATTTATTCTTGAGTCAGTGTAGGTAGTTGGTGTGTCTCTAGGAATTTGTCCATTTCATCTAGACGATCTAATTTGTTGGCATACAATTATTCATAGTAGCCTCTTATAGTTCTTTTTATTTCAGTAGGCTTGGTAGTAATGTCCTCCTTTTCATTTCTGATTTTATTTGTGTCCTCTCTCTTTTATTTCTTTGTCAGTCTAGTTAAAGGTTTGTATTGATTTCTTCAAAGAACCAGCTTATGTTGATGCTCTCTATTGTTTTTTAATTCTCTATTTCATTTATCTCCACTCTATATTATTTCCCTTCTCTTGCTTGCTTTGGCTTTAGTTTGCTCTTTTTTTTCAGTATTGAGGTTAAGTCTCCAGTTTGATATCTTTCTTCTTTCCCAATGTAAGCACTTAGAGGTATAAATTTCCTTCTCAGCACTACCACATCCCATAAGTTTAGGCATGTTGTATTTTCATTTTTATTCACCTCCAGATATTTCCCAATTTGCCTTGTGATTTCCTCTTTAAAGCGTTGATTATTTAAGAGTACATTGTTTAATCTCTACATATTTGTGAACTTTCCATTTCTCTCCTGTTAATGATTTCTGACTTTATTCTATTGTGTTCGGAAAAGATACATTGTATGATTTCAATATTGTTTAATTTATTTAGACTTGTTTAGTGACCTAAGACATTTTTGCCATATATGAAACTCTACTGTCTATATCAGGAATTAAGTGAGGACATTTATTTTATTTTTTAGAACTCTGAAACATGATTCTGTATTATTAAATTTCCAGGCCATTTTGTTTGAAGATTAAAGATTAGTTAAGAAGACATTATGTTGATATTTTTCTTATATATATGGATGCAGATCAAAATCTAAATAAAATTATTTCAAGGTGTTGTGTATTTGTTTTGGTCCTCACACATACTGAAGAAAGTGCAGTGGTTGAATAATGAAAAAAAAATTTTTTGTTTACAGGATTTTAAAGCCAATAATGCTTTCAAGTAAATTATCAATGCACAGTATCTGAAAGGATTAGTCTCTTAGAATATCTAACATTTTTTAAAAAGATTGGGTTGGCTGTTTCCTATGAGTCAGTGGTTGACTGAAATTTGGAAAATATGCTAAAAATGAATAATGTAAGTAATAGCAAACTAGATTCAATATTTAATTTTTTGGCTAGCTGCTCAAAATTTCATGGTCTGAGTTGATAGTTCTTAAGTCAAATACTTTATCTGAAGGATACTGTCAGGCACTTGAAATGCTACAGAACTGTGACTAGAGCCCTTACTTTTTCATTGTTTAAAACAAAAACAAAGTGCATTGTTCTTCTAGCATGTGAAATATAAACAGTCATATTAGATTGATTCTCTGCTCTGTAAACACTTTCCACCCAACATTTATTATAAATTATTTAAGGCAATTCATCCAGCTTCTTTAATCATGCCCCTAAATGTTCTACTTTTGATTTACCAATATTCATGTCCAACTCAAGATTGTGCATTGAGAAGCTACAAAGTTGTAACATAATAATAATGAAACGAGCTGAATGGTGCCTCGCCTTTGCAAATTGAGCTTGTTTCTCTGACAAGACGTTAGGCGATCAATCATGTATCTAAACCATATATTTGCAAAGGAAGTGGGAAACAGGAAGGTCAGGAGTGTCATCTGACTGTGTTGATAAGATCTTTACTGCAATTAATAAGGTGTGACGTCATTTACTCAAGAGCAGAAATTCAGGCTGTGGTAGTCGCAAGTCGATTCAAAACAATTTTTAATCCTAATGAAACGTGTTGTTTGAATAGCGTTAGTTGGTATTAGTTGCATGTGGCAAAAATATCACCCATTGTTAACTCCACCATTACATTGGAATTCTAGTATTATGCATTCTTGGCATGAAATAAATCCTTTTGGCAGTATTGCTGAGGAATGGCAAACCAATTATTTTAGGGTCAGTATTGAATTATTGCCTTAATAGAGTCCAAAAACAGTGTCCAAAACCAGTTTCCCAAAACAGGAACTTGAATAAAGGACTGTTCAACAGCAAGGTGGGGAGAGGATTGGAAAGGAATTCTGTCTTTAGTTATGCCAACAACTGAAGCTGCCATGCTTGCCAAAAAGCTCTTTGGAAAAAAATAGTGACATAATAAATTGCCGTAGGGCTCGAATATTTTTAAATATACAAAGGAAAACCCTAGTCATGTGTCTGTCTCCCAAAATATTGAATTGTATTCATCTGTGCATTTGCATACAGGACAATTGAAGGTTTGGTAACTTCTTTCATTTAATGTGACATCACGGCCAAGATGCAAAATACGTAACGTATTTATTATGCCTGAGTAATAATCCATTGATTTTAAATTATATCAACTATTTACCATCCCTTTTCTGTTGAAAGTTAGTCAATTTCCAGTTCATTTTGATCTTACAAGAAACTGAAGCAAGCATCTGTCTTCATGTAGTATTTTCTCCCTTGGTGTTATTTCTGTACATTGTAATCCTAGCAGAAGTACCATTGCTCCACAGAGCTCCAATTTAACCCATTATCAAAGGTTCTTCCTCATTTTCCCTCATTCCATATGTGCATTTCCCTTTTCTCAGCATGACAACCCTGGTCCTTCACCACATTCCTCCTTTGGTAATACCGTATTAGGCACAAAATAATTCCAGAATGAAAACACTAGTGACCCAAATAACAACTAATATATGAGGTGTAATTTAACATTTCTCTGCAGTTCTTCTTATTCCTTAGACTATTTCCCACTGAGAATATATGGTTACAATTTATCTAAATTAATTATTTTCTCTCAAAATATGCTATTAATTTGCTACGCAGTTAGGTTCATTTATTTATATTAATATTTGATTTTAGAAATTCCTAATTTCATTCTGTTTATTCATTTTACATTTTGAAAAAAATATGTACATGGTTCACAATTCAAAACTATATGAATAAGAATATTCAAGAGAAGTCTGAGTCTCGTCTATAACCCTTTCACCCCATTCTTACCCACCTTCTGGTATTCCCTTCCCATGTTTCTGTTTGAAAAAAATAGGGAAACACAGACACAACAATTCAGTTCTTTCAATATCATTTACTCAAAAGCCTGTCTTTTCCCCAGTGATTTGAAATGCCAGTTTTTTCCAAAATATATTTAAAATACCCCAGGCTTTCTTATGCAAAATGTAGCGTATTATCTCATGGTTTTTCTGCTCACCTTTTTAACTGAATACACCCCAAAACCACTCCCTGTTGGTTATGGACTCTTCCTCGTTCAAGTCCACAGCGGCCCCGTGCTCCAATGCCTGGGCACGCTGTGGTGTCCTCACCCAGCCACCTGAGCTCATGTAGTCGTGTTGCTCCCAGTAGTGGGCTATTAGGTCAAGTCTGCAAGAAAAAACCTCACCTACGTACACCTGGTTTTCCTTGTGCAAAGGTCTAACTTGGGGGTAAATTCTTAAAAATCTTTGGCTTGCTCCTTCCTCATTGTGAGTTTTTGTTTTGTTTTGTACTGACAATCTCTGCTTTCCTTTTACTCCCCCCCTCCACTCCAAGTACAGGGTCCCCAACGTTTGGACGGGTTCTTGGTCTTGGTCTGCATTCTGGCGGGCGTAGGCCCATTGTAAATAAATTCTCTAGTATGTTGTTCTAGTTATGGTGTGGCCCCACTGGGGTCAAATGAGGCTTTCATATGGATGATTGGAGACCATTATAGGCAGAGTGGAAGTCAGAGAGAGAGAGATGCCAGGAGAGGCCGCCATGTGCGTTGTCATGTGACAGAAAAGCCAAGGACCTAGGATGGCTGGGAGCCAGCTCCACAGCACCACAGTCTTCAGCAAGAAAGGCTCCTTAGTGTGGGACTTCCCTGAGACCCAGACGCATGAGCCAATGAATTCCCACATTGTATGGTGTTTGTTTTAACTGCTAGGAGACTCAGGCACCCGTTTTTATCACAAAGTGTACTGTGAAGTTGTTTTTGTTTTTTTTTAATTGCCAATTTGGTAAGAAATGCCAGAAAAGTGTATCTATAACTTGCATTTCTCTTATTATGCATGTAATTAAGCATCCTTTCATTTGCTTCAGAGCCAACTGTGCATAAATTTTGCCATGAATGTCTGTTCATGTTTTTGCACATTTTTAATATCAGGTTTTTAATCTTTTTTTTCTTCCCTTGCATTGTAGAGGTCTGTATAGATTGGAGCCTCAGCTCTTTATCATTCAGAAAGGTCCAGAATGTTCTTTGTATGGCTTTTGCCTTTGACTTTGCTCATGGTGACTTTTGTCATATGAGTTTTTGTTTTTATTTTTATGGACTCAGTGTAATATTATTTTCTTTTCTTGCATAGGGATTTTGAGTCATACTTTAAAAGTCCTTTCATATATCGTTTATAAAGAAATTTACTCATAATTTTTTCTATTATCATTTTATGTATCTTGGATCATCTTGAAGGTTTTCTGTTATATATTGTGAGGTATGGATACAATTTTTTTTTTTTAATATGCTGTCCTTTTGTCCCAACACTGTTTCTTAAAATGTCTGCTTTTTGTACCACTTAGTAAAAAGTCCAACTTTTGCCACAGTGATTTGAGGTACTACTTTTATCATATAAAATTAAAATGTTTCCATGAGTACATGGGCTCTCTCTGGACTTTTTATTTTATTTCATTGGCCAGTCTGTAATGAATGCTGTAATAATTTAATTAACATTGTAATACTATCAGTTCTACAAGCTATTTAACTGAAAAGTAGATAGTTATTTTGGAATTAAAAAATCAGAAGTTATAATTTTTTACCATCCCCTACGTCTATTAATTTTTACTCTCAATGCTATTCTCTCCTTTTCTCTTAACAATCACCTCCACGCAAACAGTTATTTTTCTCTAAGAAAATTTCTGTTTGTCTCGTATCTTTTATGCAGCTACAGCATGCATTTTCTATCCTTAAATTTTTTATTATGAATTCCATTTTGTAAAATCCCCAGGAAATGAAAAAAGCAAAACCATTATCAATTAAGCAGTTTGTATTATCTTTTTAAGCTTAACCACAGTGTCTAGGAATAAAAGTAAGAAGAAAACGCCTACAGTTATTCTATCTTATAAAAATTGGATTTTTAGAAATCTACACCATTATCAAGTTGTTCATTCTGTAATTTCTGAGCACATTTTATGTAAAAATAACTTTTGTACATTGTTCATGTTGACAGACCCTTTAAATAGCCGTAGAGCATGTGGGAGCAGGTTTATGCTGCATCTGCCCTGTGCTTTTCAAGTCTATCGATTTTATGGGATGGAAAGCTTGCATAATATCAGAAGTTTCCCACATTTTGACTGCTTCTGGTGGCAGAGGGAAGTTACCTTATGTGGGTGAAAATGTCACATTTCCTTGTTGGATTTTTTCTGAGGAGGACGGGAGCTGTCAGTTGTGCTTCTTAACTGTTTGAAAGCCATCCCAAGTTGAGTGGGTTTTCCCTTAAATGAGTGTCAGGAGTGGCGTCAGCCCCTGTCTGTGCTGCTCTTTGTGCCAGCATTTTCCTGACAGTGATTCCCAGGAGCATAACTACCCTTGTCATTTATGACCTTTGGTACATGAACATTCAAATAATATTAGCCCAATTGGGCAGCAGTGAATAGGTCTGGTTTAATGCATTTAAATAGTTTTAATTTTTGAAAAAATAATCCATGCATCTACTAAAAAAAATTAATTCTAACAGTACTAAAGTTTAGCAATAAAAAGTCTTCTCCTCTCACCCCATTTCTCCCCAGGAGCATCAACTCATAGCAGTTTCCTATTTTCCTTTCCCCAGAAATCTATACCTATGCCAGCCCATATATTTTTTAAAATTTTTACTTCTACGTAAATGATGGCACACTGTCAAATGTTATTTCAACTTAACAATACAGCTCAGAAATTGTGCTTTATTGGTACACATATATCTACTTCATTCTTTTTAGAGGCTACAAAGTGTTTTTTGTGTATGTGGGTATATACATATATATATATATATACACACCGTAATGTATTGATCTAGTTTCTTCTTAATAGATATTTAGTTGTTTCCATTTTTTGCTCCCCCAAACAATGCTTCAAAGTATGTTGCTCATACTTGAAACAGAGGAGCAAAGGGAAGTATGCAAATGGCTGTAAACTGGGATGCAAAGGAGAAGAGTTTTGAGTAACAAGATTTTAAATTGGGGGCAAGGCTTCACAGGGAAGCCAGTATTTCCACGGCATCTTGAGATCTGTTCAGAAACGAAACTGGAGATGGATTATGGAGGCGTCCGCACTTTCGAAGCTTAATGTAATTCAGCACCTGGCGTAGGTGTGAACATGGGCATCCAATATCATTTTGAAACCATGCATATGTGGGAAGGGGTTACTTGTAACTCATGCCTTTATTTGAAATTTGAATGTTCACTCCATTGGAAAACAGGACCCTTTCTTTTTCTTAATTGAGTAGCTTAGATTGCCTATAATTTCCTTCATTCTTCAGAATTTATCTGAGACTTTGTGTTACATTCAGCGTTTTGGACTCATAAGTATTACTGTGTGGACAAAACGTGACTATTTTTAGTAACTATTTATTATAATGTGAAAAAGTGACATTAATTTTGTAGCAAGTATAAAGTTTTTTTTTCTTTGTAGACAAGCATTAATTTAAGGAATATTGACATTCCACCTCCATTGAAAGCAATGGATTTTGTGGTTTCATGGAATGAATATGAATACTCTGGGCTAAAATTTAACCGACCAAAATTTGTTTCAGGGTTTTGGGCAAATATCTGCATATGTGTGGGCACAAAGCCAGTTGTACCCAGGTTCCTGTTATGTAGAATCAACCTATAGGACCACAGAATTCCTCAGCTCCCTCCATTCTGAGACAAGTTTTACCTGATCCCATTTTTGCCTTGCATGTCAAATGGTTTGGATTGCTCTGTGTACAGCACTTGCCTTGGGACTGTCCTGAGAATAAATGATTCCACAGCACCTAGCACAGAGCATGAAAGAGGAAATTCCCAAGCTTATGTTTTCTCTTCCTTCCTTCTTGTTCTCTTAGTTACTCCTCTGAGAAGCAGGATGGCAAGCTCCTTGGGAAACTCCAAAGTTCTATGACAGTTATTACATCTTATGTTTCTTATATCCAAAAAGCCTTTCCACATCACCGGTTTCTCTTGGTGATAAATTCTCATTAGTTTTGTCCCCTTCAAGCTGGAGATGCAGTTTGTTTAGATGCCCTAGCAGTACTGTGAATAAGAATCCACAAAGATCCAATAACAGAAGGAAACCTTCAGTATTCCAGAAGTTTGCCTTTATATACTTGAATTTATTTTCTATCAAACTCTTTTCTTCACAGCTTAGCCATATAATTTTCTTTCTTGTGATAAATTAAACTCCTTGTCACTTATTTCGTTCTCCTTTTGATAACTCTGCAGAATAAGAAACTGTGTATTATGTGAATAAGATCTTATAAGTAGTACTCTTCACAATATGACTTGCAGAATAGATGAAATATGTCCCTGATTGTTATGTCAATTTTATGACTAATGAGAGATGGGCAGCATTTTGAGATGCTGAAGCCATTTGAGTACATCACTCCAGTAGCAATGTGATATGGTGGTGAGAGTAACATTCTGTGATTTGAAGATTCTAAATTTAAAAATATGAAGGTCTTTTACATTACCCTTCCCCAGAAATATTAGTATTTACCAGCAATATGTTTTACAGCAAGTCTTAATTCTTCACAAGATGTATTCAATATTGAGTCCATGAAACATAGGTATGAATGTTTTGGAAATATTCTAACATTTTAAAATGGTAGAATTATTCCTGATAATGAAGTATAGAATCCAAATAATACACCAGAACACAATGCTTGAAGTCATGTGTCCCGATTAGCAAAAAGAGAAGTAGCTCTCAACCCCTAATTTCTACCTGTCAACCTTATTTCCTCTGATATTTTTCTGGAATCCTCCACTTGCTTCTGGTGACTGTTCAAATGGTGGTTCTGGTTTGCCGGGTTCTTGTACAGAAGGCAGAACCCAGGTGGACCCCTCAAAGGGTGCCCAGCCTTCCCAGACCTCGCTGGCATGAGGCGATGGGCATTTGCTCCTGCTCCTGCTCCTGAGCCTCCAGTCAGCCGGTGGTTCTTTGGCTCAGGCTGGGTTCCCTGCGTGTCTGCATCTGGTCCGTGTGGGTAAAGTGCCAATCTGGGCAGGGCTCTGCCATGCGTTTCACGATCTCGATGCTAGGTGGGTGTGGGATGAGCCTTGCCCGTTTGGGACCGTCTCACACCCCATTCGCTCAGAATCAGTGTTGCCTGAGCATGTTCTTATGGCAAAGGCAGGAAGAACGAGAAAAAGCACCTGCCACAAGGCGTCTTGGGGCTTAGACTCCCAGCAGACTCTCCATCTACTACATCACATTCTTTTCCTCAAAGCAAGCATCGAGGTCAGCCAGATTCCATGTTGAAACAGACTACCTCTTAATGGAAGGAGCTGAAAAGTCACATTGCAAAGAGGTGTGGTTGCTGGGAGGGTGGAAATTTGGGGCCATTTAAAAATTAATTTTTAAAACTGTATTTGTGCAAACACTCCTCCCTATCTTCTCCTCCCCTTGTAAACTCTAATCTGCTTTCTCTCTGTGAATTTGCTATTTGTAGTCATCTCTTATACGTGACATCATACAATTTTTGTCTTTATATCTTGCTTGTTTCATTGAGCATAATGTTTTCAGCATTCTTTCATGTTGTAGCATGTCTCATAACTTCATTTTTTCTTATGGCCAAATAATATTCCATTGCATGTATATACTGCATTTTGTTTATCCATTCATTTGTTGATGGACATTTGAGTTGTTTCCAGCATTGGTTATTATGAATAATGCTGCTAAACATTAGTATACAAGTATCTGTTTGCTACCCTGTTTTTACTCTCTTTGGGTATATACCCAAAAGTGGATTGTTGGGTCAAATGGTAATTCTATATTTAACATTTTTTTTATTAACCACTGAATTGTTTTCCAATATTCAATTGGAATTGGATGCATCATTCTACTTTCCCACCAACACTGCACTCGAGTTCCAGTTTCTCTGCATCCTCTCTAACACTTGTTATCTTTCATTTAAAAAAATAATAGCCATTCTTGTGGGTGTGAATTGGTATTTCGTGGTGTTAATTTGCATTTCCCTAATGGCTAATGATGTTGGGCATCTTTTTGTGTTTATTGGCCATTTTTATATCTTCTTTGGAAAAATGCTATTCAAATCTTTTGTGCACTTTTCAATTGGGTTGATTGTCTTATTGTTGAGTTGTAGGCATTCCTTATATATTCTGGATTTTAAACCCTTATCTGATATTTGGCTTAAAACTATTTTCTCCCAATCTGTAGGTTGTCTTTTTACTTTTCTTAAGAATTTTCCTTGATGCAGAAATGTTTTTAATTTTGATGAAATCAAATTTATCTATTGTTTCTTTTGTTGATCATGCTTTGGGTGTCATATCTAAAAATTCATTGACCAATCTCGGGTCATGAAGATTTGCCCCTATTTATCTTTTAAGAGTTTTAAAGTTTTAGTTTTTATATTTAGATCCTTGTTCCATTTTGAGTTGATTTTTGTGTATGGTGTGAGGTAGGAGTCTAACATTCTTTTGCATGTTGCTATCCAGTTTTCCCAACACCATTTGTTGAAGAGTCCTTTCCCCACTGAATGTACTTAGCACCCTTCTCAAAAATCAATTGGCCAAAGATATGTGGGTCCTCTTTAATTTCTTTCATCAGTGTTGTACTTGGGCTACTTTTGCAATCAGTCTACTAGATTGTCTTTCCCAGAAGCTAGTTGCTTTAATCAAAATCTAAGCCAGCTGAAACATGGACAAACCAGGAGGCAAAAACCTTTCCTGTAGGCTTTAGTATATTGGAGTTGGCTTGTACAGATTCACAAAACTTCACAAAGTTAAATTCAGCCATTAAATTATTTAAACTTGCAATTAAATTCATTATACTGAAAAAGGGTAATAACTATTTAAAACCTATTACTTCCTAACTGTTTTTATTATTAGCTATGCTCTTGAGGTTATTTACAACTATTATATCTGAATAGTGGAAATGCTATTTAATGTGCTACTGTATATCTCTGCCCAAATCCACGTTCAGTGACATTATACTGGTACTTTGAAATTGGCCATGGTGGGAGTAATTACAACACTGAAATTGGCAAACACTACCAATCAGGATTTTTTTTTTATACTTTTTAATTTTTACCAACATATCATTGCCTGTAGGTGTGATCATTTGGAGTAGTTGAAGAAACTAAATTGCCTTAATACGCATTTTTTAAATCAATGAAGACCAGTCTGGTAAAAGAAAGCCATTTCTCTCTTTAGTGAGCTCTAATGCTTATGAAGAAAACATTTCATTCAACTGTCGAGAGTCAATATCCAGGCTTATCATTAAGCAAAAATGGAGGGACAGGTGGGTACTATTGTAAATGATATCCACAGGCGTTAAAATAGGGTGCACATATTCAGGAGAAAAGTACCTATATTCAGGTACTCACTGCTTTCAGTATAGCAATTTCAGGATGAGTTTTATGTCTCGAGAAACAGCAAAAGCCACGTGAGGCACTATGTTTTATCTCCTTGTCGGTGGAGTCCAGTGCTTATTTACTTTTCTAAGTCAGATGAATTGGCCTTTGCCTTCTAGTAATCCCGTTCAGCAAAAGGTCATTCCATCTATGCAAAAGCCTGTCAAGCAGAGAGTCTTTTCAGGAAAGAGAACTCACTGAAGAAACACTAGAGAATGGATAAAATGCAGAGTAAGGCTGCTCCAGTTCTGTTCTTCAGTTGTGCTGATTTCACTGTGACTTCCAAGAGAAAGCAAGAATTGTTGAGGTTCCATAAGGGACCAAATCGGCTGGGCTGACCCTGGTGTTTTAATTCCATTTGTTAGGAATATTTTGACAAACTGATGGAATGCGGTAGTGCATGATGGGAACATTGGATAAATGTTTGGGATGTGATGTTTCAAGGCGGGAAAAATCAGACTCATAACTAAGTAAAGTCCTTAAGGTTGTGAAGAGATGGGTTTGTTACGGATCCAAGCCCTTGGCAGCGCTGAGAATGCTGTCTTCTTACTTTCAGTGTAACTTCTAATGCCATGGAGGCCTCTCTAACTGGCAAAGGCTAGGATGAGCCCCGTGATGCTAGATTAGAGCTGGAGACATCAGCGTGAACTCACGTTTAGCTTAATTAGACATATATGGGTTATCTAGAAATAATGGTAGATCTATGTATATATGCACACATGTATTCCCAAAACTCTCCGTTCAGAGAGCCTAGAAGCAAGGACATCCCACTAGCAGCAAGCAGATCCAGTGTCCAGATCTTGATTTCTAAAGCAATTCTCCAATAAAAGGAAACAGGGCTCCTTTGAGAAATAACTGATTCTAAATGGATTATGGTGAAGAATTTACACGATGATCACAGAGCATTTTATAGAATCAGAAAGTAACAATGGGTTCAAAAAACTCAAAAGTGGGGTATGTCAAAGGGATACAAAGTCCAACTGAAAGCGCTCCCAAAGGCCAAAGCCAAAACAATTTGAACAACAAAATAAATAATGTATAAAAAAAACAACAACACGAGTCCATGCTGCTATAGATAAGTGAATAAGTCAATAAATGGGAGAGAAGAGACAGTATCATGTATAAAAAGTCACAAATAATTTATGTAGCTAATATCTTCTCGATGAGGTGGGCCATAGCTCCCTACCCTTGAAGTATGAGCTGCGCATCGTGACTTCCTTTGAAAGAGAACAGTATGGAAAGGGGGTGGGGAACGTAACCTCATGGTGGAGAAACCTGACAAGCACTACCTTAACCAGGTGAGCAAGGTTAACGTTGTCATTAAGTCATGTCCATAGTATGCACCCTTGATAGGATCAGATGACGACGATGCTTTTACCTTCTGGTCTTCCTCCCCCAAACCCATAACCCCACTCTAATCATGGGCAAACCTTATGAGACAGATCCAAATTAAGGGGCATTCTACAAAGTAAGTGACCAGTACTTCTCAAAACTCTCAAAACCAAGGACGTCTAAAAACCATCACATCCAAAAGGAGCCTAAGGAAACACGATTACTAAATATAATATGGTACCCTCGATGGAATCCTGTAACAGAAAAAAGGAAAAATTAAGGAAACTGGAATAAAGTATGTTAGTTAATAACATAATCAGTAGTGGAATAAAGTATGTTAGCTAATAACAAAATCAGTAGTGGTTCTTTCATTGTAACAAATATACCCTACTAATATAAGATGTTAACAATAGGGAAACTGGGTGTGGGGCGTAGGGGGCTGCTCTGTAGCTTCTTTCTAACTTCTCTGTAAATCTAGAGAACTTTAAAATAGTTTTCTGTAAAACTATTGTGAAATAAAAAGTTTTTTTTTTTCTTAAAAACAGATTACATTGACCTAAGTATTAGACTCCCTTTAGCAATTTTTAAAAATGTTTTAGATAAGAAGCTTGGATATATAGCCAGGAGTCTGGAGTGGATAAACACCTGCTGAAGACAGTGATCTTTAATTTTGGAGAGCTTTGCACCTTTAAGCATGTTAGCATTTTTATCTAAGTAGCTGAAATCACACTGTAAAAAAGTCAACTGTGATAGGACCTATTTATAGCTGTGCCACTACCCAGCTGTGTCAACTGAGAGACAAATGGCTTCATCCTGCTCTCCTCAGCTTTTCTGCCCATGTTGCCAACTATCGCTGCCTGTCCAGGGCATTCGAGAGCCATGTATATCTTAGTAATAGTAATAGTAATGATCACTTTTCTTTTGCTAATAGCTGTGTAATTTCATTACTGATATTAAGCCTTCATGTTCTATTTGAATAGGGCTCTAGAATCCCAAGTCTAATTACTTTACTTTCATATAAATCTAGTTTTCAGTATTTTACAGTGTTGGGCTCAGAAATGTAATTTTTTTTAGGAAAGTGCCATTTTAGAAGGTCTTAGATGAATGAGGAGAGATGGCATCACACTCATACACCATGTGGTCCCAATAAATTGGCCGCAGGAGCAGGAACTCGATGGAGGTGAAGTCAGAGCTGGAGGACAGGAAGTCCATAGCGGTAGGAGGAGGCTCTCCTATTCTGGCCCTGCCCATGAAACTCTCCACGAGTAGGGTCCTGACAATTAAATTCCATGACAGGAATTTGCTATGCCGCAAGGTCCTACATTCCCATTCCAGAACAAAGTACATTAGCATTCAAAGAGATCGCAAATATTGAGTTCAGCTTGGTTCTTGAACCCAACTTGACATATGTGAGGGCTGATAAGGACCTTGCTAATATTTCACTAAAGAGTAGATAATAGGAGGGGCAATAAACAAATGGACAAATGCATCCAATCACTTTAGAGAGTGAAATGAACTATAAAGAAAAAGAAAACAGAGAAATGGAACCTGGAGTATGGGGGAGGGGTTCCAGCCGTTGAGTCTTCTGATTTAATAGGCTTTTATTGGGCTGGTGCCAATGCCGTATCGGGTCGGAGGAAAACGATCATGAATCCAGTTCCCTGACAGCTAAAAAGAATTTCATTAACAAAAATTGGAATTATAAACAATTACACAATTCTATATAAGGGTCCTTTTTCATGTAATATAGCTTTGACCAAAATATTTCATTAACTTTGGCAGAATAACTAAGGTAAGCTGTTTGACTGCAGTAACTACCAGCCTAATGACTTAGTATTTTTTTTTTCTTGTTCATGCTCCATGTCTCAAGGTTCTGCTCTGAGTTGCTGGCACTCTATTGGAGCAAACAGGAGTGAAATATTGCAAACCACAATGGGGCAGGAAAGGGAGACAGACGAAGTGGGCCCTAGTGCTTAAAGCTTCTGCCTGCAAGCCAGAGGTCCTTTCTGCTCACGTTTTAGTAGTGAGAGCAAGTCCATAGCCACACCTGATTCAAAGGGCGCTGGATCTACCCCTGCCTTAAGAACTGGAAATATTTGTCGAATAGCACTAATCGCCACAAAAGAATGAGGTAAAAAATGTTTGGTCTATAGGCTTAATCCATTTTATTTGGCCCATAAAGTGTTTTTGAAAAATCTTCACTAGTTTATATTACAAAAACTAAAGTCAGATAGTGTGAGTTTGTTGGTTGCTGGAACAAAGTGCCACAGACCAGATGGTTTAAACAACAGGAATTTATTGTCTCATGGTTTGGGAGGCTAGAAATCCAAAGCAGAGGTATTGGCAGGGCCGTGCTCTCTCAGTAGTCTGCAGCCTCCGGCTCTCCATAGCCCAGTCCCTGCCTCCCTCACATGACCGTCTCTCTCCTTGTACATCTCTTACTGCTGTGTCCAAATTTCCTCTGCTTATAAGGACACAAGTCACGTTGGATTAAGGCCCACCCTAATCTGGTGTGACCTCTTCTTAACTAATAGCACATTTAAAGAGCCTATTTACAAACGGGTTCTCATGAACAGAACAGGGGTTTGAACCTGTCTTTTGGGGGGACATGGTTCAACCCATAACAGACATTAACTTTTGAGAAAAGTCAGAGCATCAGGCAGCACTGAGGCCTCCTTCCCACATGGCCACAGAGAGCAGGGACTGGGTCGGAGTAGTTGCTTCGTTTTGATGGAGCTTGAGTTCTCTGGTTTGTCACTTTCTTCAACATTCCATGTTGTCTCCCGACTACGGAGGCAAACGATTGGGAGCATTTCCAGTGTTCCTGCACCTTCTCTGGCTTCCTTCATTCACTCCAATTATCTGACTGTCCCCTGTGGCTCCTGAGCCAGGACTCCTGATTCAAGCTACATAGTAAGATGATCCAAATCTCAGATTAGAATAGTCACAATTTAATAGAGAATCCTTTATACAGGACGCTTAACAGCATATCGGGGACTACGATGAATCTGGCCACCTTGTCCAGTCCTTCTCGTCATAGCAGAGAGATGACACCACATTGGTATCACTTCACCATGGACATTTGCTGAATAATAATTATATTGTGATCACAATCCTTTCTTCTCCAAGGTATTCTTTTTCACAACTGACATTAGTCTTTCTTAAATAGAACCCTCTATTATGTTGTCTAAGGTATAATCTTATTTTTCTTGTGAACATGTATTGTTTATGTGAAAAGAGAGGGGAAATGAATTGTTAATTAAGAGCATCAAGTGAAAATTAATCAAAGTTGTGTTAGGAGAGTGACACATGGATTTCTGTTAGAGTTGACACGTTTCTGCCTGAATCTTCACGAGCTGGTTCCTCTTGGCCCTTGGGTAACCAATGTTGACGACACTTTTGTTGGTTACATAAGTAAAATAGGGTCCCATTCCTTGCCATTCTCTGCCACATTACATTGTTTTATTTTCTACGTAGTGCAGTTTACTATCTTTAAATGTTCTTTTTTAACTTCTGCATTTCCTGTTTATTTACACCCAGCCATTTATCCTAACCTTGATGGAAGGGAGTAAGACTATAACAGCAAGCTTCTTGTCGATCTTGTTTCACACTTTCTGTCTCTCCAGTGCCTAGAACAATGTATGGCTCATAGTAGCACTCAGTAGGTACTTTATTTACTCATCCCACAAATATTAATTGAGGACCGACCATATGCAAGGGGCCATTTTAGGTGCCGGCGATTCATGACTGAGTCAAACAGGTCAGATCCCGGCCATCAAGGAGTGAACTTTATAGTGAGAGGAGAAGGGCAATTAGCAGCAGATTTTTAATATGTCAGATGCTGTGCCATGCATGAAGGTACAGTTGGAAGGAGCGTGGGCACAGGGCCCCTCTTTCAGGTAGAGCTGTCACGCTGTCTTGGAAGGACTCTGCCTAAGGAGTGTTGTCCTAGGCTGGGAGTGAGGGAGGAGCCGAGATAGAGCTTCTGGGGAGGAACCTCCAGGAAGGGGAGATGCTAATGCAGAGGTCAAGGGTCAAGGCACAGCCCCGGTGGTGGGAGCAGGCTGGAAACAGGGCTCCTGTGGACGGAGCTGCGTGAGCAAAGGGGGAAGCACAGAATGTGTGACCCGAGGGGCAGATTCTGCTTTTGAAAGAAAGGACTCCTAACATTTCTACCTTCTGCTGGCACCAATCGTTTTTCATCCTTGTATTCCTACAGATAAATCCCTACAGATTTAGTTATGGATGACTCAACTCTAAATTTAGCCACCAGAAGCAAAGACATAGAAGCCAGGGGTAAGCTGGGGGTGCAGAAGCCATAACAGGGAAGACTGAATGGCTGCACAGGGCACCGGGTTCTAATCCACACAGTGGTGCCGTGTGGACTGTCAGTGGCCTGATGCCAACAATAATGTCACCTGAGTTTGAAGTTTCTTAGTAGCCCTGATTTACTTCATTTGAGACTGTTTTTAAGGGAAAAGACAATGGTTTTTGTTTTTTTTTATCCAATTTTTTGATAGTACAAAGTAATTTCTTAACTGATACGTACAAATCCATATTGTAACTTTTATTATATTTTGAATTAAAACAAAATACAAAAGTTCTTGGCAATAATTCATTAATTTTTTCAGCACGTCTTTCGTGAACTCCACTGTGTGCCAGACTCTGCATTAGCTCTGGGGACATGGCGGACACTGGAGACGGATGGTGCAGCTCCCAGCATTCTAACACTGGCCCTGGGCTTCTCCACGCTCCCCAGCCCAGTGGCATCCATGGCATGTCATAAGTCATGCCAAGCAGAGTTTGCTTGCATGGAGCTCATGACTGCCCTTTCCTCAATCTGGAACCGACCTGGGACATGATTTTCTTGAAGTCTTTATTGAAATATAATATACCTATAGAAAATATGTGTGTCATAATTTTATAACTCAATGAATTTTCACAAACTGTAAACATCCATGTAACCAGCACCCAGTCAACAATCCAGAACATTCCTAGCATCTCACAGCCCCCCTCCAGCCCCATCTAATCACTACTCCACCTTCCCCAGCTTAACCACTACCCCAACATCTGAAAACATAGATGGATGTTCCTGTGTGCCATTTTAGTTTTATATAAATAAATTCTTACCAAGTGAACTTTTTGTGTGTCTGACTTCTTTGCTCAGCATTGTTTGTAAGATTCAACTGTATTGTGTGTAATTGTAATTTGCTTCTTCTCTTTGTTGTGTAGAGTATTCCATTGTATAAATATACCACAATTTCTTTATATATTATATAGCCGGTGGTCATTTCTGTAGATTTCAGATGGGTGCTATGACAAATGGTGCAGCTTTCAACATCCTAACACATGCCTCTTGGTGAGCACAGACATTCATTGCTCTGGAATAAACCCAGGTGGAATTGCTGAGTTACATTCAGTAAGGCCAAACATTTTTTTCCCCAAAGTGGATGCCTTAATTTATACTCCCATTGACAGTGTAAGAGAAATGTCGTTTTCTATAATCTCACCAAAACTTGAATTGTTTTTATTTTTATTTTTCATTTAAGCTCTTCTGATGAGGGTCTCATGGTATTACATCACAAACTTTTTTTCCTCTTATTTTTATTTATTTAATTTGTATTGAATTTGATGTGCACATAATTAGATCAGTCAGAAGTCTTGATTCATGAACCATACTCCTCATTGGCCATGCAAAATTGACTTTTATTTTGTTTTTCACTTAATGTTAATTTTAACATAGATTATTTATCACCTCAACTAAAACTATACCATACGATAAGGTAACCAGTAGCCATGTTTGAAATGTGACTAGTTCAAATCGGATGTAGTACAAGTATAAAATACACACTGAATTTTGAAGATGTAGTATGAAAAAAGAACATATGTCATTAATAGCTTTTTATATTGATATATTGAGATAATATTTCAGATATGATAGATATATATTTGAATAATATGTTATTATTAAAGTTAAGTTCACCTGTTTTCTTTTACTTTTTAAAAAATGTGGCTACTAGAAACTTTAAAAGAACACACAGAGCTCACATGCCAGTTCTGTTGGACAACATTGCTCTCAAACAACAGTGAACTCTTTAGAGGTCAGCTGTAGAAAGTACAGCTTCACCCTGGGCAGCTCATCAAAAGGGTCCTTTTGCCCTTGATTCATACTATAAATGAGTAAAAGTGATTTATTGTGCTGCTGTTTTCAAGACTTCTTGCACAGATTGTTAAGAGAACAAATTCAGATTATTTTCCAAATCTGTAGTTAGAATGTGAGTCTATATATAAGATCCTTTTTTATAAAAGAGCGTGTGGATGTGTTGCCTCCCAAACAGAGACGTTTCCCTTCATGACCTTGCCAATAGAAAAACAATTTCCTCAAGAAAGAAATTGACAAATTTAAAATAAGAAAACTATGAGTCAGCTTTAGCCTAATGACTGCATGCTAATGAATACACTGCAAGGTGTATTTGTCAGTTATTGCTTCAATAAAGCTGCATAACAACCTTGCAACTCAGTAGTTTGTAACAATGTGCATTTATTTTCTTGCTCAGGAGCCTGGGGGTAGTTGTATTCTGCTGAGTGCTGTTGGAATTTGGCTCCAGGCTTGCAAGTTGGGCTCAGATTTTCTCTTCTTTTCTCCATATTCTCCTTGGACCAACACCTACCCAAGGCAGTTCTTCCCATCGTAATGCCAGAAGGACCAAAAGATGAGCAAAGCCTTCTCTGCCTCTGCCCCATCAAATCTGGCTCTTACTTCCACCACCTTCTGCTGCCTCAAATCAGTCCATGGCCAAACCCAAAGCCGGCGGGGAGGGATGTACACTCCACTTTTGAGACCCTACTGTGGGTTCCAGTAGTGAGGGAGGGAGAATCGAGAACAGTAATTCCATCTACCATGCAAGAAAACTTTTCCCCCTTCTGGCTGGCTTTCCTTTCAGCAATAGTTCTCCATTAATGGGATGTCCAACTTATGATCAAAGTCTGTGGTAGGAGGAGTGAGGAAGTTGGAAGGGAGTAATAGCCAGACCCTGCTTTATCAGATTTTATAGTCTAATAGAGAAAATGGCCATATTATTTAAGCCCTCTGTGCTTCAGTTCCCTCATCTATAAAGCAGAGATGCCCCTACTCTCTGCTTCTTAGGGTTGTCCAGGTGAGGTAATCAAAAGCCCTGACAAGTTAGCTCTTATCATGAGCCATCTAGTTGTTCATCCAGATATTCAGTTTGGCCTCTTTTTAAAAATGAATTAATATGTCTGGTCATGTGTACAAAGATAAACAGCATAGAAGGATCACATTAGCAGCTGAATGGCATCTGTATTTGGGGTGTGGCATAAGGAGGTTTTTTTTTTTTCTCCTAATGTATTTTGGTGTTTTCTAAAATTTCTACAGTGATTATCTGTAATTTAAAATCTCAAAAAACATTTTAAAATATTTTCTAGTGTATTGAATCAAATTGGGGGAATCCAGCTCACAGTTTTTCCTCGTCTTACCCTATTGCTATTCAAAATGGTGAAGTATTACTTGAATTCCATTCATTGGCAAAGATTGGACATCCTGGGTGTACTGCCACAGTAAACCCTTACTGTATGGAGAGTCTTCCAGTTTATTTTAATTGTTGAGACTTGTACTTGATAACATGAACATAGAGCAGTGAATTGTCTGGATTTTCATTTTTCAAGTTGTCAGTGTATGCATAAGTGAAGACATTTTAAAACGGGAGAATCTGCTTCCACTAACGGTTATGGTGGTGACTCTTTTTGCAGACACATTCAATGCACATGCTCAAAGTTTATCAGATACTCGAAATAGGCTGGGCATTCTGCTGAATTTATTATAGACCTTGGAGTGGACTCGGTCACCTGTCGCTACTTTTCAGAGACCCCCTTCCAGGTGCTTTAGCTAAATAGAAAGGGCTACCCTGAGCAGACTCCATCACAGCTGCCTGACCAGGAAGATAAAGCAAACTCAGTAGAAAGCCCAATTCTGCTCTATTTGCAGAATCAAAAGCCTTTTAGGATTTCCTGAATCTTTTCTTCTTTTCTGTATTCCCTGTCTCAGATTGGAGTTAGAGACTCAAGAGCTGGAATGACTGGCCTGGGGCCATCTCTAATGCCATCCACAGAAGGGTGGCATTCACTGTGTTCTGTCATCACCTGCGGGTTTCCAAACTGCATTGCGTTTAATGATAATCAAGCAGTCTACTATATTTGATGTTGGGATTTATCTTTATTTACCTGTAAGATTTTTGTATCGTATAAACAGTCCTGACTTCCTGAAACTTATTGAGAAGGAAACAAGTATTGTTTCCAGCTATTAGAAATATAAAGTATTATACAAGTCAATAAAAATTATCATTTTCATGAAAAGGTAGTTTGGAAGAGCACTATCAGAAAAAAAGAACCAGAAACTGCCTTAAATTAAAAGGGTCATGTTTTCTCAGTCTTGATACTAAGAGATAAGAGAAGTCTGCAGACATTTTTATTTTGGTTAATGAAATTGAGAAAGATTATTGCTATAGCTCATACACTAAGACAAAGAGGAGGTTTATGGTGTATCAACCCAGTGTATTTGCCCCAAGCCATCTGTCTGGCTGAATATTTATTCTTCGTCAAATCTACAAAACCAGACTAGAACTCAGGGTGTGATGTAGAGCACGCTGCCTTGTGGCCCAGGGAGTTTCAACCAACTTCTTGGTTTCAGAAGGACATGATTAGTGTGTTTATCGAAACTCGTGTCATAGCACTTTTCAAACCATCACCTTTTTCATAAACGTCGGTGGTGTTTGTCCAGTATCTCAACTGTAGCCTGTTTACTGTTCATGAAGACCTGTGTCTTATGACTTTGTAAATGGCAGTTATTATTCAGAAACCTCTGTTTTGAGGGGTGGGAGGAGAAACACTAAACGACAATTTGAGCAAGCCTTATTGTTTCCAGATTCTGGTATGTGTGGGAAAATACTGTTGCAATGAAAAAATTGATCATTTGCTGTAACAAGTGGCCAAGAGTTTATCAAAACCAACTTGTACAGACTAATAAATCTTTTCCACAGTGAAAAAACAAACAAAAACAACAAAAAACCTCTGTTAGTAGGAGTGAATCCAGAGAATGCCACAGAGCCCCAACTTCAGAACCCTGTCTGAATGTGTGGGAGGAAAAGGAAGAGCTCACAAGCATAGCGTGGGGTGGCGGAAGGCAGTGGGGAAAGGAGAAGCTTCCCCTAGAAAAAGATAGATGAAAGGAGTCAAAAGCAAATTAAGTCAAATCTCTGAAAACATTTCCCCAGTGTTTAAGCAACTCTTCCAAGGAAAACTTCTGCTACGATGGAAGTGGCCTGTATCCGCTCTGCCTGTTGAGCACTTGAAATGTGGCTAGTGTGATTGTGGAATTGAATTTTTAATTTTATTTAATTTTAATTAATTGGAATTGAAACCTCAGTAGCCATCTGTGGCTAGTGGCTACCACATGGAATGATAGAGCTTTGCTCCTCGAAGCGTGGTCCTCTGTATCAGCAGCCTCAGCGGCATTTGGGAGCTTAGTAGAAACACAGAATCTCAGCCTCTACCTAGACATGTGACTCAGACTCAGAATAGGCAGTTTAACTGGGTCCCCAAGTGGCATGCCCATTAAAGTTCGAGAGCCACGGCTCCAAGCACTCTTTTCTTGCTAATCCATCACCCATGCAGAAAAGCTGGGCATCCTCTATGTCTAGCCTGGGCTGGTGAATAGGAGTATCTGCTGCAATAAGAATGGGATGTAAGAGTGCTTGAACTGCTGACTTAAATCTTTTCCAAATGTGAACAAAACATATCCCATTGAGTGATCCGTTGATTTATCCATTCATGGAACAAACACTGAGTCCTCACTTTCTGAGATTTATTGAGCATCTCTAGTTGAATTCGGGGATGTACTTTATTTCTCTGCAGTGAAGAGAAAGAGAAGGAAGTAAAATTACTGGGTTCAGTTTTGGGACAAGGCTTAAAAAAAATGTGTAAAAAAAAAAAAAGGCAGTCATAAAAACTAAAACTGAAGAATGGTGTTGATAGAAGAGCTTATTGCTTTTGGCCTCTTACTGTAGCCTTAATTTGGATTCCTACAAGGACTTGGGTACAAGTGGTTTATTTAGGAGATGATCCCAGGAATCATGGAGTAGAGTGAGGAGAGGGAAGCAGGGAAGGGAGGAAGGCCAGTAAATGGGGCATGAGCCAGTGGGGCATTGCTGTGGGCAACTGGGCACAATCCGTCTTGGGACCAGATGAGAGACTGTGAAGATAAAGCAGAGCTGGCCCACAGAGAGATAAGGAACCTGGGATACTGGTCTATCACCCCCTAGCCCTCTTTGCCCCTAGTTATTAACTCCTCTGACACTCCTGGCCTGCCAGGAATATAGACCAAGAAGGCTCCAGGAACCAGAGAACGCTCTCCAGTGGGCAGTTCAGGTGTTTGAGTGAGGCAGCCGTCAGCATGTGTGGTCACTGTCCACCTAAACTGCAGATGACCTGCTGGATGACAGTGGATGTGAGTGGACACCAGCAGGGTCTTCTTGACCATAATAGAAATGACCCATGGAGCAGGACATGTCCCATATGAGTCAAGGGAAGTTAGGAAGTGGGAACCAAGAACCAGGACACTAGAATCTGGTCAAGGTCCTCAGTTAATTATTTGACTTAGTTGCCTTGCTCAGAACCTCAGGGTACAATGGAGGTGCTAGACTCAGATCATAGAGGTAATTTCCTGCTCTAATGCCACTATTCTTCCGCACCCTTCCTCACCTCTTTCTACATTTTTATTTCATCTGACTGAAACTTTTTCTTTCCTTCTGTGTCCCTGTTCCTCTAGAGAGCCCTAAAAATGACCTGTAGATTAAGGAATCTCCAAAAACACAGGTATGATTTGTTAGAAATTTCCTTTGCCCTGTGTTTATTTAGCTACGTCTAAGTTCAAGGTACAGTGAGTACTTGAATGGTATTTCAGAGCCAAAACAAGGAGAACAAATGACAGGGAGATTTTTCTGTCCTGGGTATGCATTTATTCATGGTAATCTTAAAAATGACATGAAATAACTTACATAGGTACATAGTGCAGTAAGTTTTGGGTGGTGAGAAAAGAAGACTAAGAATTTCTTTATAGGAAAAATCTTTTAGTTTAAAAATATTGCTTTAAATCAGACTTCGTTGTTTATTATCAAGCTGTCCTTCCTAAATAAAACAAAATTCTTAAGGTCTGCTGGACAGTCCAAGACATATGGTCACACTAATGATGGAGGATGCAAAGTCATGTTCACTTCCCTTAACCAACTTAGTGCCCGCTTGGGAGGCAAGACATATTCCCAAGAACAGGTCAGACAAGATTTCAGGGGAGCACAGTTTACACACAGCCATTTGAGTAGGGCTTGAAGGAGGTTCTTCAGACATTCCATAGGATGTGTGTGAGAGAGAGCGCGGGAGACGCAGCGCTGTAATTTAGCATGGCTAGTAAGCGCTGCCTTGGAGATGCAAGCATTTGAGCCAGGTTCTTGAAGGATTAGGAATAGGTGCAAAGACTCTTGGAGAGAATTATGCAAACAGATTGAAGAAGATTATTTGGCAAATAAGAGAAAATGCCGTTGCAAATGCAAGGGAGGAAGGTGAATGCCAACGAGACCCTCGGGATAATCCTTGGTGTCTTTCTGCAGTGGCCAGACCAAATCTCCTATATTTCTTTTTGCAAAACAGAATTGACCTAGGAAACAGGACTCTATTGCTTTTTCTCTTATTTCCATGTGAGAACATTGTTGATTCATTCATCAATGAATTCATGCTTTTATTTTGCATTTTTTGAGTGACTCATACTAGAACTACAACAAGGAACAGGGTACGTTCTCTCTTTTGGACCATTCCACCCTACGGGCAAACAAATGCTTATGATTTGTTTGCCCATGCAATTATGTACAGCCTAATTCTAATCAGAGCCCCCAACTGATTTTCTTTTTAACTTCTACTGTCAATGGAGTTCCCGTATACTTTGTAAGAAGACAGAATGTCTGAGTGGAACATCTTAGAGAAAACCCAATTCATCAAATGTGAGAAGCCTATTTTTTGTTTGTGTATGGTAATCCAGCCCAGCTGGGTGCCCTGATCAGGCTACTGACCCGTGCACAAGCATTATGCACGGGTTGTCACTGGTCTGTGATCAGCCAGCTCTGCTTGGTCTCCTTCAGCTTCTCCAAGTCCAGGGCCTGGCTTGTGAGCCGCATCCTGTTGAAAGGTGCCAGCACCTTCTGCAGGCCACCTGAGCTGTAGGAGGTGGTGAGAGTCAGGCTTAGATCCCGGTTTGTCCTCTCTCTTCCTTCACATCCATCTTCCTTTCTCACCTGCCAGCAGCGCTGACCTGCAGTCACCTGAGTCCACCCACGCGATGCAGAGGCAATGACCTTCCAGAGCCTTCCTCACCGGCCCCCACACATTTGTAAATCTAATGGCAACGGCAGTCCCTGATTCCACGTTACTCTCAGTGGCTCTGCTTTCCTGATCATGTACCAGCTGCTATAATGCTGGGTTTCACGCCCCAACTTTCAGGCCCTGGGTAAGCTTCTGTTGCTACACGGTGCGTATCTGCACTTGAATATCTTCACAACCTGCAGGTGGTGGCTTTTTGTTCATCTACCCTACGTGGGCCCCAAAAGAATACTTCATTAAAGGTACATTTTTATTTTATTGGAATCTGCCATGAATAATGGGAGTCTCTTTTCTGCTAATGGAGAACTTTCTAAAAGTTCTCATTGTTGTCTTTTTTTCCCCAAAGGTCACCATTTAATTTTTGCAAAACAAAATCTTTATCTTTCGAGGAGAAGGACAGCTATTTTGTCCCTGAGCTTCGTATCTAATTATAGTCTAGTTTTCATATAATTACTGAGTGCTCTCGGTGCATGAGTTATCCCTCACACACCCATGGCTTTCCTCACCCTAACCAACCGTGCTTGAGAGACCGGCCCTTCTGGGTGAACTGCTACCCCTTCTCCCGTGCCCCTGGAGCCCCCCGCTGCCCGTTTCCTTTCCCGCACACAGAGGTGAGAGGGCAGCATTGAGTTTTCTGGAGTTCCAAGAGAAGCATCTCTTAAACTCAGACTATATAAAACACTTCCTGTATGTCTCCACCAAAGCTCATTACTGTGATTTTCACGTGGCTGCCGCGGCTCAGGAGTAAGCCTCCCTGATCACGCGGAAGGTTGAGGATGTTGAAACACTGACGCTGATGTTAGTAGGTAATGAATGTTTATAAGACATACGTGCTTTGGAAGCTTTGTTTACTTAATTTTTCAAAAATTAAAGTTAACATTTCTTTGGAGTATAAAATTAAAAATGTGACAATTACTTTAAATTCATACTGCACATAAGAGATTTTATACAACTTTTATGTGGCTTCCGCATTTGTCACGGGAGCAGTCTTTTTACTAGATTAGCTTCTAAATTCAGAAATGTGTCTTTAGTCACAGACCCAGCTCGGTGCTCAGTCGATAACAAGCATTCAAAACTGTGAATGATTATTGGGATGATTTTATATTGAGGCCCTAGAGGAACTGGACTGGCTATTTGAAAGTATATTTATAACTCAGATATTTAGGAATCAAATATGCTTAGAGAGCTGGAAATTATTACAGCATCTATGTTAGTTGTCTTCATGTTGTGGCACGTTGGTCACTGTCCTGGATTTGTGGTCCTCAGATATCTATATGAGCAGCGGTTTGTATCTGAAATTGTTATAAATGGATTTTCGTATTAGAAATGAGCCCGTCAAAGTCCCATTAACTAAATTCATGGTTGGAATTCTGAGTAATGGAGGTGATTCTTGATAGTGCTGAGGCTGCTTCAAAGTCATGTCAATGTACAAGTTTATAAAAGGAAATGCCCTTGGTTTTCTTACCTGTAAAATATGGTGCTGATGACGATTAGAGAACTCCGGAATTAACTAAACGAGCACAGCTAAGCGAAGCTGAGTTTCCCACGCTGGACGGCCAGCTCGCCTCTCTCACTGTCTAAGCACCTGCTGCTGCCTGCCGTCCTCAGAGAGGACAGGGCGCGAACTGACCACTTTTTAATTTGCCGAGAGGAACCAGAGTTATTCGAGATTAGTGGAAACTGGAAACATTAAGTCTGAGAGTGACAAGGGTGTACTATGTGGCTATCGGGAGCATTTGGCTTTTAATGTTATCTTTTTCAATAAATACAATATTGAAAGCTTCGACCCTGCTCAGTAAATCAATGCACATAAGTCGCTAAAACAAAAATGTCATAACACAATGGGAAGTCACGCTGAAGAAATCCCAGGCATCTCTGTGAGAGGAACAGGGAGATCCAAATCAGAAAGAAAACTTTGCTGTTGCCATTCAGAAATTTCTCAAGCTTACTGGCAGTGCATATTTTCAAAGTCTGTTTTTGTTTTAATGCCACAATGGAGTAGACCCACTGGACAGTCTGAAAAAGAAATTAAAAAACTCAGCCGCCAGATAAATTAGTATGTACTCAGCCGGAAATACTCTGAGGAAAGACGCGATGGAGAGAAACAAGACCTCAGCTTTCCCAGCGAGGCTAATCAGTGGATTGAATAGCACTGTCGCAATGTAGGAAATCCTCTTCGGGGCTCAGTGATGTAATGAATTTGCATACAGCGTTTGTATGTAACAGCTTTATATGTTACCCGTGTGTGGTGGCTAGGGTCATGTGTCAGCTTGGCCAGATTTTGGTGCCCAGATGTTTGGTCAAGCAAGCAACGGCCTATTCCTGCGAGGACGTTTTGTGGACTTCAATCATCAGTGAGTTGACTGCATCTGTGGCTGATCACAGCTACAATCAGCTGAGGGGATCGTCTCCAACTGCGGAGGGGTCTCATCCAGTCGGTTGAGGGCTTTGGAGGGAGAGGTGGTGACTTCAGCAGAGACCGAACTTCCATCTCTGCCTCAGCCAGCCAGCGTCTCCCGGGGAGTTCAGCAGCCTTCATCGGAGCTCCCAGCTTGCCGCCCGCCCTGCGGAACGTGGGCGTGCCCATCCCCACAGTCATGCGAGACAATTCTGGTCAAAATTTCATAATATTTACAGATACCTCCTGTCAGTTCTGTTTCCCTAGAGAACCCTGACTAGTACACCAAATTGCCAATGGCGTCCAAGCTTGGCCTTGCTGCGCTGGAAGTTTGTGGAATCTGACTCAGAAAGGCAGAAGCAAAATTAAGAAGTTCAAAAAATATGGAGCGATGTTTTGTTGTGAAGATCCCCAAACGCCTGAGGGAGCTCCCTCAGGAATAACAGACTTAGATTTGGAAAGACCTTCAAGGCCATCTTGCCCTATTGGAGGAGCACTGGACCAGTCAGATGCTCTGCATAGAAAGTCTTCCTTGGTCTGGTACGTTTGAGAAATCTCATGTGTGGTATCATTCTTTTGGAGGCTAACAGTTCACATTAGCATGGTAAAGGGCACTGATAAGTCCTGCACTGAAGAAATTATTTTAAGTTTGTTTAACCCAATGTTCCCCAAACAGATTTGGCCAGAGATCTCTTTTATGCCCCAAGAGAACTTTGCACAGTGGTAAATGTTTATTTAATACAACCCTGTATTTGTTTCTAGTGCCTTCTGATTCAAAGTGTAGTCCCTGGACTGGCAGCATCGGCATTACATGGGAGCTTCTTAGAAATGCAGAGTCTTAGGTCCTACGTCTGAACTTCTCAGTCCGAATCTGCATTTGAACAAGATTAGCAGGTGATGCGTGTACACGTTAAACATTGGGAAGCAGAGGTCTGGTATCCATTATGATTTACCACCTCCACTTCCACAAAGTGATTCACAGGTTAGTCATCTGCTGAGAAAATGTCTCATGCACAGCATTTAAATAATGCTGAAATGCAAGTTGTACTTGCAAGTAATATTCCCATGTGCCTCTTCTCTAGTTTTCATAATGTCTTTGGGAGACCTGGGTGAGTCTATACAACGTGCTTCGTTTGTTTAGTGAGTTGTGAGTGATGAAACTCTAGATTACAAAGGGCAGATAGACAAATGCGGCTGTGTCTTCCCCAGGCACAGGCTCAGCTGGTGGAGCTTATAGAACGGGATGTATTTACAAAAATTTGGGCAGGACTAACAACATTTCAAGACTAAGATTTGCGTAGGCACAAAAAGGGCAGGAAAGTACAGAATCACAGCTTGTTGCTGAAAATTGTGATTAATGTTACTTTCAAATATGATTATTGGTTTGGTCTGGCAGGTAAACATTTACGAGTAATCAGAGCACTATTCATTACGCAAAAACTGCCCGTGGAAAGATCTCTATCAAAAGCAATTAAAATGTGTACAGTTGACCGATAAGGGACACAGGGAAACTTTCTGGAATAATGGCAATGGCCTATATTTTGATAGGAGTTACTGATGTAGGCATTTGTCAAACTCAGCGAATTGTTCACTTAAGATCTAGTTTGCTGTGCATTAATTATACGTCAATAAAAAGAGTAAAATATCTTGTCTTATGAAATTTGGGCACAGCTGATATTATATGCAGTAATGTAGAAATGCTCCTCACTTGGTACACGGAGAGTTTTGTTGGCGGGAAGAGCCGTGCACATTGGGTCACCTGGTTGCCCTGATCTCCAAGGCACACCTGTCGGCCACGCCCGCTCTCCAGAGAAGCCGCGCCCCTAGCCTAGCAGTCTCAGCCTGAGGTCTAATCCTGGCTCCAGTCCCTGGCGATACAGGATGTGGGACTTGACCTATCTCTGCCTCAGTTTACTTCTTTCTAAAATGGCGCTGATAAAAATATTTCCTTCATGGGGTTGTTTTGAATGCTGAATGAATGTTAGTAAAGAGCCTGTAATAGCCCTGGCACATACCAACCACTGTATCCATGTTTATTAAATAAAATGGCTCCAGTAAACTATCTACTACTCCCCCATACTATTACTTTAGCCAATCACCCTTTCGATTATTTTGAATGATCCTATTTTAAATTACTGCTTTGCTTGTCTATTGTCACTTGCCCACCCTCCTATTCACAAGCCCCCGACATAAGTGTCTGATCTGTTTCGTTCATCTCAGGACCTGAGGGACTAGAAGAGTGTCTGATACATAGTAGATGATACTCATGGAGTGAATGAATAAATAAAGCTTAAACAAAACCAATTCTTAAGGAAATGAGTCCCGGAAAATGTCCTCTCATGTCCTTAAATACTGGTCACATTATTGTGCACAGCTTATGTGCGCTGAGTGATCCATGGACATTTACCTGGGCAGAGGTGGCCAGTTTAGATAGGATCAGGGAAGTTTCCTGAATAATGAGAAGGAGCCAACGATTGGAAAACCTAATCCCTGCACATTCCAGCTAGAAGGAGGCAGTGCAAACCCCTGAGGACTGCATGGTTGTGGCAGGTCCCGGGAGCTGAAGAAGGTTCAGCCATCAATATTTAGACACGATTGTGTTTGTATCCAGAGGAATAAAACCGTCTGCTTTTAAGTTCACGTAAAAGCTTGCCTCAGACATTCATTACATCATCTAATCCTGCTGGAATTACCTTCTCCCCCCTTTAGCGTGGGACATCAGCTTAGTTTAAACCACGCATTCTATGGTGGGGAATAAAGCCAAATTAACAACAGAAAAGTTTTGATCTTCAAATGTCACAAATGCTGTATTTCCACTAAACCCTTGTGGAATAATGAAAACCTTTGGCTGGTCTTTGTCCCTGTTCCTGCAGAAGCGACCTCTGAATCTTTGGGACTTCCTATGCTAGGATCTTTTGTTTTTCATGGTGGGCCCAGGACCACACCTGAGGGAGGTGGGGCCAGCGCACCTGCAGCCATGGGGGGGGGCGACCACAGCAGGCAGGGGTTAGGGGCTGGGGCTTTGAGCCACATCCCATGGGCCCACGTCCCAGCCACTGGGGCGGGGGTGGGGGGCGGCAGGTTGCGTTTGAGCACATGGTCTGTGATTCTGTCCATCATGCCTGCACGGAGGACCCCATAGAAACGCAGGACACTCAAAGCCTGAAGAGCTTCCATGGGAGAGAAGGTGCCTCGTCCTGCCGCGGGAAGGGTGACACATTCTCACTCTGTGAGGGAGGAAGCATGGAAGCTTGTATGTGAGATCCTCCCAGAGCTCAGCCCATGCGTCTCTTCTTTCAGCTTCTTATTTCCATCCTTTTCCTATAATACGACTGTCATCATTAAGTATAGTGCTTTCAGCACGCTCTGCAAGTCGTTTAGCAAATTGTCGAGCTCGAGGATGTGGTGGGAACCCCTGAATTTGTAGCCACTTGTCAGAAGTGTGGGTGGCCTGGGCCCCTGAACTTGCAGCTGGTGTCTGAGGGCCACCCTTGCAGAGGCCTGGCCTTAACCTGGGGGGTCTGGGTTGACCTGATGGAGTCGCTGTAGTGTTCGCAGTTGGCTTCAGAAGCTGTTGTTGGAAGTTGGTAGACTTTTCTTTTTAGTATATATTTTTAATTAGAGAAGTTGTAGTTTTACCAGAAAATCATGCAGACAATGCAGCGCTCTTTTATACCCCATGGCCCTGTTATTAACACCTTGTATTAGTGTGGTAACTTTGTTATAATTGGTGAAAGAATATTATTATAATTGGAATATTAGCTATGGTCATAGTTTACATTTGAGTTCACTGTTTTATACAGTCCTGGTTTTTTATTGTTTAAAAATTTTTTATTCTAGTAACATATATGCAACCTAAAAGTTTTAGATACGCTTTGTACCCCTGCACCTGGCTTCAAACTCCATGAAATTGGGCTTAATCATGCTCATCTATGCATCTCTCGGAGCTTCCAGAATACCTTGTGCTTAATTAACATGGAATATATATGATAAAGTTAATTGAATTGAATTTGATAGTCTGGGATACATGCACAAGAGCTTCAGACCCAGGATTTAAATAAGCCTCAGTGATTTACTATGATTCTGCCCACGAAAAACAAAGGGGTCACCACAGTCCAGGAGGTGGGCCACTCCCTCGAGCTCAGAACTCCTGATTGACCTTGCCAGGCCACAGTTTGTGCTCACACGCACAACGCACAGTGGGCGATGGCTTGTCTTGGGTGCCATGAGTTATGAGATGAGGGAACACAACACTGCAAAGTCGGTTGCCTTGTGCATTCATGTTCAAAGCACAGGACAGCAATGCAAATGTTCCTTTCTGAGGGGTCCATTGAGCCCACTTTTATATCTGAAACACAGCAGGGTATTTGGCCAGTAACACATTAAGTATTTGAGACTAAACTTTCTTTGCTTGCCCATGTGCAGCACTGTTGGAGCGTGGAGAAGCTCATTTTCTTAGCATTCACCAAACTTCAGTGGAAAAATACTTGACAAGTATTGTACAAGACCAAATGAATGTCCCTGTCTTTCAACAGTCTCCCATGACCCGAACGATTGAATGTGTCCAACATATGGCTGTCCTCCCCTCTGATTTGCCTCCTGCCATCTCCATCAGCATTTCTATCGGCTGAATTGTGCAAAGATGATCTTGGATGAGTACGTAGCAAGCCTTTCTCTTTCAATACTTGCCAGTGCTCAGAGAGGCTTGGTCAAGTCCTCTACGACAGCTCTTCTCAAACCTAAATGTTCGCACAAATCTCCTGGAAAATCTGTTGATAGGTTCATTCAGATTCAGTAGATCTGAGAAAGGACTTGAGATTGTGCTTCTCTAACAAGCTCCAGGAGCGCCGGGGCCCCTGGAGTAGCAGAGGTCTGGGGGGAAGTGCGTCCACCGCCCTTCCGGAGGCTAATGGCTCTTTTTGTTAGGAAATCTCATTCTCCTCCTTAAAACATAGTTCTATACCCTTTGCCACTAAAATGGGTGAGTATAAACTCTCTTGACAGTGCGGAGACTCCTAGCCATGCCGGGTGCATGCAAAACAAACCCTCGTTACATGCCATCGGGAGCAGTGTTTTCTTGGTAGTGCCCTGGAGTGTTATTTCTATGCTGCATTCGATTTTAGAGGCAAAAATGTTTTGAGAAACTTCCTCCAGGAGAGAGGACTTCTGTGCTGTTTTGACAACGTTCTTTTCATTGTGCGGTGTCCTGAGACAGGTGGCGGGGGTGGGGGGGAACACCTGTTTAAGCTCACCCCTCCTTCCCATTTTGCTGTTTGATGACACCTCTCTCGCACCAGCATCAGCAAATCCTACTTTTCTGCTGACTTGAAAGGACCACGGGTAGCACTGCTTCATTTCTGCAAGGAAAAGCCAGGGACACACCGGCCGCATGGTTTCTTTCCCTGAAACGAGGGAAGAAGATTGGAGAAAAATGAAACGCGAAGCACAACAATCCATCTTCCCTGCAAGCCAGCTCTGTGAGCAATGTGCTGCTTTAACTCTCAGGTGTTTCTGAGGATTATGATTTCATAATCCTCAGGGAAGAATGTTCTGTTTCTTTCCACGGTATTTGAGAAAATAGGAAATCCTTTACAATTGCATTTTCGCTCTCTTTGTGGAAAGCCCAATAAGCTAACTAGTTTCGGTGTGTTTCTCGTGGCACTGTTTCTGTACACACACACACATCAAGCCTTTCAAGCTCAGAGAAGAAAATCGAAGCACAAAATGGAATTTAAATCTAAGTCATTCTTTTACAGTCAGAGCTTCAGACCTTCAAACACACAGGCTGAGATCTTCAGAACAGAGGAAAAACGAACTGGATGAGGGCGAGAAAGTGCCACAGGTGAGAGGAGATTATTATGACAACATGATTTTATAATCATGAAGAGCAGGAACTTTGGACATACCCAGATTTGTAGCTTAGATGCATGAAGATGAAAGTTTAGTTTGCTCTCACAGCCAGAGAGCCTGAAAGAAAACTGGGCCTCTGAGGAGTTGCAGATTTAAACTTTGAATTCTGATTCTCTAATTACAAGTGGCCTGACTGTGTTAGGAAAAACATGCATCAGATGGCCCCTAAATGGGGCTGTCCAGAGAACAGCCTGGTGAGGGAGACAGGTAAAAAGACCGTGTTTGAATGAACAGGGGAAGGATGGTAAAGCCAGGGATGAACCCAAACGATTCAGGATATCCTCAGATAAAACCTCATGAGCTGAGCCTCAAAAGTAGGAGAACAAGAGAAAATTGGGTGGGAGACGTGTAATATCAATATCAGCAGACTGGGCAGGACCATTCTCCTTGGTTTGTATTCTCCATCCCAAGAGAACTACCATCAAATGGCCACAGCACACTAAGCATGGCGAGGAAGGAGCCGTGGCAGATCAGGTAAGAAAGCACCCAGGTCACAAGAGGTTCACGCAGCTCAGGGAAGTAGGTGCCTCTCCACTCTGGTGGCCAGAACGTCTTTGAGAAATCATGGAGAGCAGAAGTGGTGTCAGGAGTTAGGAGCTACTCTGGTTTCCATCTAGAATTTTGCTTAACATCTTTGTCAGATACTTGTCTGAAACCTGAGAATTCTTATTTAAAACAATTGAGTTCTATCCCATGGTAGTTAATCTGGGATTTGTGGGCTGTGGGCGGGTAGTGTGATCTGGTGCAGCTGGTGATTCCTGAAGGAGAAAGGCCTCTTCACTGCCTCTGGGAAACCAATATTTGCCCCCAGAAGGGACGCAGGAGACTCTGTCCACCACGAGCTCTGGCTGTGGCTGCTTTCCTTTCCCTGCCTGTGTCACACCGCCTTCTGCCTGGGGAAAACGTTCCAGGCAAGGGCAGCCTGGCCACAACTTCCTGCCAGTCTCGAGCATTTTAGGTACATGTTGGGGATCTCAAGGCAGCAGCCATAAGCTCCTGCTCGTTTAGTTTGGATTTCCAGTGTAGGAATATTGACTTGGGTTTTTAAAAAATTCTCTTTTTAGTAACTAAATAACTCTCGGTGGGAAAACAAGAATTTCCTGGTAGACCTTTTGAACATAGATTTCAATGCTGTCAGTGGCTAAGTTGATACAATGACTTTGCTTATCTATCATACTTTTTAGGTTATAACCTATTTATAGATTATGAATTCAATTTTGTTTTTTTTTTCCTAAATGAAATAGACTATAACAGAGGTAAGTACAATAGAATAGAAAATGTCAGAGTGTATTGCAGGTAATCTTAAAGTTTGGTTTGTAAAACTTTTGTTTCTTTGGCGTTTATACAAACGTGATGAGTACTGAGTGATGATGTACAAGGCATTTCTCACCTAGGGGCACAATCAGAAAAGTGTAACACCACTGATCAGCATCATATGTGCTTCTGTTAGGAAGATGTTTAAATGGAACTCTTAATGGTAAAAGGAAGGATAAACAATACAAAATTTGAGAATCTACTCTGCACATGCATTTTAATGCTTTGAACCCCCAATTGAGGTGGGCATTTTTTTAACCATGTTTATGGATGAACCCTCACTGGCTTAACAAGGGAAATTGACCTTCAGTGGCCTAAAAAAGTAAATTAACTTGAACTTGTCCACTTGCTTGTAACAGGGCCCAAATACAAAAATGGCTCTGCTTTAGCTGTGGTCTTAGGGACATGGGTTTGTCAGAGTTCAGGTTGGGTAACAGAAGGGCAGGCCAGATTGGAAAGCTGGGCTGCATGTGCCAGGTGCCTGCAAACCGCAGGTTCAGGCTGAAGGCATACGTAACGGAGTAAAGCCAAGGATTATTTATTGTGTGGCTGGGCACGTAAAATTGTGAATCTGAAGTTAGGCCTGAAACTAGAGGTTAAGCCAACATGAGAAATGGGAAAACGTGACAAGAATTGGAGTTGCATTTCCAGAAGATCAAAGCCAAGTCCAAGATGGAAGGAGATGTGCATAAGCAGAGAGGATAGAGGTGATCGGCAAAGACCCAGGGGAAAGGGAGAAGCTGCACTGGATCAGAATTCCAGACGTGTTTAGTGGAGACAGGAACCCGGCTCCTCCCAGGTCTGGTTGAAGGCGGAGACTGCGTTTCAGGAACAGCTGGAACCAGCAGGCCCGGCTGATGGACGCGGGGATGCGGCCTTATCGTTAGCATTTAGGCTTGGCTCAGATGTGAGCGTTTCCTTTTCAAAGGCTATGCCAAGCTAACTAGAGCAGTGCTAATGGAATAGAGGTTTCCTATTTTTGTTTTTCATCCAAAGAGGGAAGAAAAAGTGGAAATTAAGGAAAAACTCTTTCCTCATTGCTTATCTTTATTGGTCAGAAGTACAAAAGGGATTTACATTATGTTATGTATGAAAATATATAATTTAATTTAATATTTATTGATATTATACATTAATAATCATGCTGCCATCTTCTTAAATTAATTATTAGCTCAAAATAAGATGGAAAGGAACACCCAAACAACCAAAAAATTTCTCAGCTTCAAAGTACTGTCCCTGATGTTGAAATTCTTTATGTAAACAACAAATTCTGTAAGAGTAACACCAAGCAGGTGTTTTTATTATCACCTGGTGGACTTGAAGACCTAATTATGCTTGTGACATGAACCACAAAGTTATATCCTGAGGATGGTCAACTGGATGGAAACATCACTCTGTTTGCTTTTCTTTTGGAAAAAGAAAGAAATCTTTTCAACAGAATGCAACGAATGTATGAATCTTCGCTCCAGTTGAGATTATTATACACCATAATTTACTCCACATCAGTTCTCGATACATTTTACCACCAAATGAGTTTGCAGAAAACCTAGGAACAACAGATTTTTGCTTTTCACTGGTTTCCTGACTTCCAGATTGCTGTAAGGGGTTGTAGATCTGTATTTGGTATGTAACGCTGAGGGTCTTGAATATTCAGTCTGACAGTCTACATCTCTGGGTTTCTGTACTTGCAGGCACATTCTACACAATGGCATAAAGTTCTCCAGATAATTTAGAATATCAACAAACATTACTTTTGCGTTGGAGTTCTCATGTGAAGGTCTTAAAAAGACCAAGATATTAGCTGAAATTTAATTGAAAATTTTGAGTCAAAAGGGCTTGGATGCAATAATTCAAAACCGGTTTTCACTGTTTTACCAAAATAATTATGTGCTGTTTTGTAGCAGTTTTCTTTTTAACCCCATTTTCTTTCAATTCCATGTTCATTTCTTTTCTAAGAAATGTTTTCCTGCATGATCAAAGGGACAGGAACCTAGAAGTGGCACTTGAAGTTGCCAACATTAAATCTTTGATCAATCAAGGCTCGTTGTCAGCTGCCCAGAGAGGAGAGCTATCACTCATCCACCTAAATTCACAACTTAGAGGTGCAGAAATCCAGCTGGCATAGAACACATTTCCTGTCCTAGGTTATATTTAGCACCAAAACCACCATGCCTGGTGATTGGCCACAGTGGGGGCAGAATGGAGGGGCTGCTCCGACTTTGCTCACGTGGCGTCCATTCATCAGCCATGGCTTGAACCAGCTTCCCAGAGTGAGCAGCTTCATCATCGGCACCGTCGCTGAGGTTAACGAAAGTTTTAATTAGACCCAGGAAGTTTTACTAATATAATTAGCTTTAGGGAGGACAGTTCTAACAAAAGGCAAATTCCTGGCAGCACCCTGTCCTTTCTTTGCACATGTTGGGTAGGAGGAAAGCTTCAGATCTCAGAATCGGGAGAATAATCGTTAATGTGCAGAGGGAATTTTTAAAAATTAGCTGTCTAATAACCCTAAAGCAAGAATGGATTCAGGATAAATCTCTGGGAAACCATTAATGAAGTGCCGAACGTTTTAAGTTTGGGGAGAATATGATTATTTTGATTTCTGCAGCATGAAATCCATTTTAACCCAGGCCTTCTGAAGGTCTTTGGGGAAGAGGGGAAGTATGAATTGAAGCTGAAAGCACATGCTTTTGGAGTGAACTTGTTTCCCTCATCTGTGCCTCAGTTTCCTCAGCTGTAAATGGAAGTACTGAAAGTAACTGTCTCACGGGTTATGGTGAGAATTAGATGAGAAAACACATAAAGAACCTAAGGGGAGCTGGCACAGAGCGAGTGCTCAGTAAATGATCAGTATTGTCATGAACAATTGGTATTATCCATCTGATGAATGTTCATTGCTTTGATTTAAACATGCAGTGGAAGGCGACCTCTGCCATGTGTTCCAGAAGTCGTATGACTGACGTCTTTGTACATATATGCCACAGCATGTTTAATTCTATCAGTGTGGCATCGAGAGTAGCTGGAGTCGCACCGGGGGATCGTGTCTTTCTCTGGAACAGTTGATGCTCTACTCTCTATTGAATACCACAAGCTAGTCAACCCATCATATTTCTGGTTTTGTCCACCATGATTTTTCAATCCGAGTGACTATTAATTTCTGTGACTAACATATTTCTTTCTTTCTCATCCTTCTGAATTCGAGTTACTGTTCCCCAGCAAAATCATACAATGTGGGTGTCTGTGTGTACTGGCTCTTAGAACGGGGCAGAACACGAGCTGACAATTTTCTAATTCCTATAAGTTCTTTCTAGTTGTTTTCCATCTGGAGTTAAAGCATTTTTTGAGGTCATGGTCCCTACCTTGCTATTTTTCAATTTTTCATTCATATAAAACTTTACTGAATGTCTACGTGGGTCTGACGTGCAAAACACTAAGGTTTCACAGACAGATAATACTTGGTCTTTGCCTTTAATGGTGTTAGCATATAGTCAAAGACAAAATGGTAAACTAATAATAATATCTGCTGTGTATGTCAACAGGGAAGACCAGGAGGGTGGCAATTAGTCCGTCTTGTTCACTGCCGCATCTCATACGCCTAGCAGTGCCTGGCACAGATTAGAAGTTCAGTTATTATTTGTCTGCCAGGCATTTTACATATATGAAAAGTATTGGAACTAATATTTATCAAGCAACTCTTATCTATATGCCAGGCTTTTACGTTCTGAGCATTTCAATAACTCTGTGACCTAGAAATTATTATTAAAATTATGCAAGAGAAGCGAACAGTGAGGTCTAGCGAGGTTCCTTAATTTTCCAGTGGTCACACAGCTTGTAAGAGCCACACAAAGGTCTGCCTGGCTCCAGAGCCCACACCCTTATACAAGCTTCCATCACTTACACCAACACTGCAGTAGTGAGAAAACAGGTCACCCTACTTGGTGGGTAATGAAACAGGTTTCCTAAGGCAAACTTGCTGAGAATGGCTTCATGAAACACTCCTTCATGATAGCGCTGTTGTTTTAGAAATATTTTTATTAAACTACACACAAATCCATGAACTATGCAAATCCATTATAGTACCAAACAGAGCAGTTAATATTTAATTCTCAAAAAGACAGTCACCCAGTACAGTACAATCCTATTGTTTTCACCATCCAGTCGTTCTCTCTGATGTGGTGTCTATTTCTACCATTAGTTTGTATTTTTATGAACTTTTTTGAGCCAAGATGACTGAAAAAAATGTGCAGGTGGTAGCTTTGCCAGCGTCCTCGAGAGTGGTAAAGATGGTAAAATACCAATTTTCCTGGGACTCTGAAAGTTTTCAAGACCGTGATCAAGCAAATGTTAGGTAACGTTACCACTTATGTAGCTAAATTAGTATTAGGGGAAATCCTTGAAAATGAGTGAGCTGCACACACATCACTGCAGCCAAGAGGATCGACAGCTGGAGGAAAAGAAATTGCCAAAAAGAGATGGCAAGAATACATCTCCACACAGGTCATGCCCTTACGTGTCAGACACCCCTCCAGCAAACACATACCCGTGCATGTATGCACACTTTTATTATATATTGTTTTAAGTAAGCTAACTTATATTCTGAAAATCAGCATGTGGAACAAGTGACATTTCCAATTAGTAGAGAAATGGTGTCTTCCATAAGAGTGCTGGGACAATTGATATCCATATGTCACTTCAGTAGTTTTGGCATGCTACCTCATTCCATAAAAATAAATAAATTTAGATGGAATAAATATCAGAGCATTGAAGGAAAATCCAAAATTACCAGAATATGCAAGGAATACTTTTTATAACTGTGGAGTGGGAGAAGACGTTTCTAAACAAGGTCCAAAAACCCAGAAGCCAGAAAAGAAAACATTGGCAGATTACTTTGCACTGGTAAACTTGATTGGCAAAGGACACAATAAACAAAGATAAAAGACCCGTTTTGGGTTGGAAGAAAAGATTTACAAGCTATATCAGAAGGAAACAAAATATACGTCACCCCCAGCATTCAGGTGGCTGTTAGAAAACTATTAGAAATCCAGGTTCTCAGGCGTCTCTGGGTGCAAGCTGCAGCTGCGTCTTAGCCACAAGGTGGAAGGAACTTCAGCGATCAAAAGACTGCAGACCCTCGCCTGATGCTCTGGGCTCTGCTGGATGAGACGCCTCTGCAAGGTTGAAATGCAGCAGGCAGGAGGTGCAGTCCCTTTCCTGGGGATTCGGGGGCAGTCAGCTCATTGCCCCAGGCAGCCACCAAATCTGCAGTCCTCTCCCCAGGCTGCAAGGAGAGCAAAGCCATCCCCTTAGTAACTGGTCCCTCGCTATCGCAGATGGCGGAAGCCCTGTGCTGCTTTTCCTTGAAGATGTAGGGCACTTCTGGCCTCACACGGGCCCTCCACGCACTGCCTATCTGCTCTGTGGCTGTTGACTAATTCCCGAAAGGGAATGGGGAGGCAGAGCGCCTGGGACATGCTTTCAGATGACCATCTTCACAGAATCCACCTCTTGGCAATTATTTTTAAGCATCTCTTTAGAGCCTGCTGCATTGTGAGGTTCCTATAATCCATTTTACATTGGAGGGACCCAAGTGCTTTGCACAGAGTGGACATTCAGCAAATATTTTGCATAAGAGCTAATAAAGCATTTAACGGTTAATGGAGAGCAAATTGTCGATGCATGCTGACTTTTCCATCCCCACGTTGCACAGCCCAGTGGCCGAAGTGGCTGGGCTATGATGCCAGGCTTTGAGCTGTGTGGCTGCGTTGATTAGGGCACTGAAGGGTTACTTAGGAGCAAGGAAGATATTCTAGTATTGGCCCCTCTCAAATAATACCCCCAAAATGAAAACTCCTCTTTAAAGGCTTTAAAAGATGACAGAATGTATTTTTTCCTAGATGCCTAACAAAAAGGAGCACAAGGTATTACTATTTCAAAAGAAAAACCAAGGTACAGAAATACTCCAATTTGTTAAACGAGTGTGGGACTCAGATCATTTAGACCATGTCCCAAGCAGACATTTACCACCTCGAAGTTGTGTGATATTTTGATATTTTGAAATATGATGTTTAGATATTTAGATAGATGGTATTTGGATATTTTCATATGTAGATAGGGGAACTGTAAATAAAACTGGGATCTTTTCTAATGTTATGCTTTTTGTATTTTCTACATTTTGCCTTATGTTTGACTTATACCTTTCTTTCCTTCATTTGACTGGTTGGATTTACTTTATCTTTTTTTTTATAGATTATTAGCCTTTTTACAAGGTATAGAAAACTCTTTTCAGTATGCACTAAAGTTCTTAAAATTTTAAAAGCTTTATTTAGTCAAATCATCCTTTACCTTCTTTTGAAAATACTGTCATCTCTACCTTATATTTTATTTTAGGTAATAATATTTTCGAGATTTGCAGCCTTATTTATGGTTGCATATATAGAACATTGTTAAACATACAGAAATGAATCATACAAAAGATTATATTAGTTTCAAAAAATAGTGAAGTAAAGGAATGATAAGAATTCTGAGTCGCATATTCAGAGATTCTTTCATAAGAGCATTTGAAATGTAAGCTCATCATGCCAAGGTCATTATGAGATGGAATGATTTAAACGAGTTGCGTTTGGACAGAAATACCTTGTAGCTTGAAAGTCAACAATCAGTCAGTGACTGGGAAACATATTTCTAAGGTTGGAAAATCATTTTAATGGTAGCCAATATTCTGATGGCAAATAGGGTAGAAATGCTTGTGAATTTCATAGCTAATATTGATATGGGAGGTGAGAAATAAGCATATATTATTTTTATTGTTTTGTTTTTCATTCTTTAAAAACTTTTGGACTTTTTAATTCACATTTTTATTTTCTAAGAATCTGCTGTTATAGCTGGAACATTGAACAGAGAAGGGGAAATGGAGTCAAGCGGGTCTCCAATGGTTTCCTGTGACTCCAGGCCATTCAATAGAAATTGATTGCTACATATTCTATCACACACCATTGAACCAGCAAAATATTTGTCTATGTAGCCATAAAATTCATTGTCCTCAGGTTTTACCCATGTTTCCACATATAGAGAAAGTTTTGTCTCTTACAGCTAGAAAGCATCTAAGAAACTAACACAGCTTCATCATTTTACATTGGAGGGACCTGAGATGAAATGAATTCAAAGCTTTCCTCTTGTCGTTCAGTTGAGCAATCTTTTCCAAAAGGTGTCATTGCAAGATATCTGGTTATCTGCCTGCAAGTAAGTAGCCATAATTCTAAACAATATTCTAATTATTATTGTTGTATACAATTAAAGTTTAATCTTTGTCTAATTGGTCACTCCCAATCAAAGTCAAATCATTGTTTATTCATTTGCATCAGTCATCCATGGTGAGCTCTACAGATCTTGAGTGAAAATTTTACCCATGTGATTCTCTTTAATAAAAAACAAGTAAAGAATTATATAGGTATCCTTGATATCTATGCAAGAATATCGGTTTTCAAGATTTACAGATCATAATAGAATACTTAGAGAAAAGCCCAACACAAAGACCATGAACCAAAGACTTACTGAATAAGATAGCGGTTTCTGAACAGGTGTAGTACTTTGGTATAAGAAAGAATTGCTTTGAATGCATTTTCCAGCTAAGTTGTTTTCTTTCTCTCGTTTTGAAAACTTGCATTGTACTACTTGCAGAATAATACGATCACATAATAAGGAATATGGTCACTGCAATTTCAATTTATATTCATCTAAATACAGATGGTTTTGTATGAATCCTGGGGATTGGGTGAAATACTGTTTGCCTACTAGCATACTAGGCAGATACGAGACGTGAGTAATGACTGGCCTCAACAGAAGTCATTGCTGATGTTATTTGCTCTTTCAGCAGAAGTAAGAGTTCCAAGAGGGCAGAGGGCAGCCATCCTCTTCAGATTGTCTTTAAAAAGGATAAGCATCCAGCCCAGCTTGTCCAGCTTTGAAGTCCATTATATCTGGAAATTTTCTTAAGTCATTTTAAATATCAGGCCAGGAGGATTCATTGAGCAATGACAATAAGGCACTGTACCATAGAGCTGTTATATAGTTACCCTAAATAACCATTATATCAAGGAAAATGAATACAGAAAACAAGAATTCAGTTTCCAGGGAATACTCTATGTTCCAGTTCTGATTTCAGATAAAAGAAAACAAGAGAAGTCATGTTGAATACAATTGAATCCAGAATATCTCTAGAAATAATTTCATATATTCAATTTGTTTATGTATGTATATAAAGACATGGTTTAATAACTCTGTAGTCTGTTCCTATTTTTATTCTAAGCATTCTCTAGAAAAATCTGTTTTTGTATGTTTTAAGCACCTACTTTTCACTTCTTATTATTTACAGAATTTGCCTGATTTTATTATAAATTTAATGTCCAGTTCAATTACTATCTACATTAAAAGTTAAGTGAAAATGAAAAAACAATTTTTTCTTTTGAAATGAACTCAGAATTTTATTGACATGAAGTATCAAGATTTATAATATTTTCTATTCATTTCTTCTTGGTTTTATTGATAAAACCCAGGAGATTAAAGTACATTTGCCAAAGCTTAGAAACATTAAAACAGCCAAACTTGAAAACTAAGCACAATGGGAAAATACGATTTAATTATGGAATAGCTACTGAGTCATATTTTTCTCTTGAACACTTGTACAGCTCAGAAATACTTAGCAAAGCTCAGTTTTCTAAGGAGTAGAAAAATGCATTTAACATTTTCAGTATAAAAGTATATTGTAAGGTCTAATGCAAATGGCAGTTGGCTGTGGGTCCTAACCTTGGGCTGTATTTTTCTCACATATAAAATTATTTGCTGATCTCTCTGTTCCTCCATCTCAGTGCAATGAAAACCCTGATTAGTATAAGACAATGGAAGTGTATGCCGCGCAATATCAATAAAAACTAACGTTTACCAGTTGGAAAAGGAATAAGCAGGTAAGCCTACTGGCCCCTTGCCAAGTGGAGGTGGGCACGTACTTTTATTTCTCTTTGTTGCTCCACCCTCACCAGGTGTAGCCCCTACATTTTCTTCCCTGCTCCTTGCCTGGGAGGACGACCCTTAGCAACTCCATCAATTCAGGCTCCATTCGCTTTGGATTTGGCCAATGAGAGGCACCTTCAGGCGACTGAAGGGCAGGAGGAGAGAGAGAGGGGTGCTCATCTCCTACTCCCCTCTGCTCCAGCACCATGTTTGCTTGTTTTTCACTCTTTATTTTTTTTTATTAGTGCAGTTGTAGGTTTACAGAAAAATCATTCAGAAGTGCAGAGTTCTCATATGCTACCCCCTGCCCCTGGCATACAGTTTTCCCTGTTATTAACATTTTGCATTAGTGTGGTACCTTTGTTACACCTGATCAATCGATGGACCAACATTATTATAATTCTTTTATTAACTAGAGTCCACAGTTTACTTTAGGGTTCACTCCATGTTGCACAGTTCTATGGTGTTTTTTTAAATTTTTGGTCAGGTATATATACCCTAGAACTTCCCAGTTTAAGCACTTTGAAGTTTATAGGTCAGTGATGCTAATTGCATTCACAATGTTGTGCTATTATCACTGCCATTCATAACAAACCTTGTAGATTCTGTCTGGGGTGATGGAAAAGCCTGATGATTTTGTCAGTGGCTCTCTTCTCAACTGCAGCTCCCAGTGGGTAGCACCTCATCTATGACTCCTGCTCTCACCCCTCACAGTAACTCTGTCTCCATCACGCACACACACACAGACACACAGACACACACGCCCCACGCCATCCCTTCAGGCCCAGGGGTAATAAGTGTCCACAGTGGCTCATTCCTGGGTGCACAGCCTCTCTTGTTGGTTCGGCTAACCCTGCCTACACCTCTGTGGATTCTCCACCATTCAAGTCTCTTTGTTAATTTATCTCCTTTGAATTTGGTTTTCTGCTGGGATCTCCGACTACTACGGGATTTTTAAGTCCCTGGTGCAGGAGCACTTTGAAAAGAACAGAGTGAGCATGAGGGGAAAGCATGAGTAGACTGTTCAGTCAGGCAAATTCACAGCTCTTCGTACAGTTATTCTCAATGAATGGATGTTTACGATGGCTCGTACCTCAGTGTTGTGTCCTTCCTCTCCTCTAACAAGCATTTTTTAAAAGAAATGCTATGGCACCATCTTGCAAGATGTTATTTCAAAATTTTATCTGATGCGCAATTTGGAGATACAGAGAATTCATCAAATAATAGTAACAACTTTCAAAGGTTCTCAATGATCTAGAATCCTAAGTATATAGAACTGGAGTATATGAGATTGCTAACAAATACCGTTGTATGTATGAATTTACATGCACTGGGTCATTTGCATTGATCATCAATTCAGTATGAGGTAACGTTGTGATTCGACTGTTTAGAAATACTAATTACATGTTAGGATTCATTTTAAAAAGTCAAAGGCCAAATATACACTGCACCATCAGAGCACATCTGGAGATTTGTTTCCAATTTGTGGCACTACTGTGAGCAGATGAGCAACCAGGAGAGCTGCATGCTAGCGGTTCTGAGTCCAGGTCTGGAGGCTGGCTGGTAGAGGCATGAGCTTTACTCTCAGCTCCCCGCCTGGCTAGCTGTAAGATTTGAGCAAGCTGCATACCCCGTGCTCCTCGTCTTTGACATGAGGATCCCAAGTCCTTGCGAGTATTCAATGTGAGAATTACATAAAGCAGTGCCTGGCACATTCTAAATTCTCTACGAACAATAGCTAGAATAGTGGTCATAATCATTAGGATGTGGCTGGTCTGGAAACCATGTTATATGAGTGATAATTGAAGGAAATGAGGGGCAGTTTGGCTTGTGGAGTCAAGACGTGTTGAGAGATAAGGTATACTTCTTTGGAAATAAATATGGACTATCCAGTAGCACAGAGAATAGCTCTAGGATGTCAGAATGAGACAATCAGTGGAAGTGAAATATAATTTGGCCCAATATCAGAAATACCTTTCCAATTTCTAGAGCTGTCCAACAAGGAAACAGGCTGAAGGTCAGTGTCTCTTTGAGTCCCTTAACAAAAACTAGATAATCACAGTGTGGAGTATGATTTTAGCCGGAACTCCTGCAATAAAAGGTGGGTGGGGAAGGGAGTAGGGCAGAGGGAAAGGTGACAAAATGACCTTTAATTTCCCTTTGGACTCAACTAGTTCAAGCTCTATGTGTATGTTGGACTGAATATCAGGAAGATGGCTGCAGCCTTTGTTTGTGTTCACGCTGCCATCTTTCAAATAAGCCATTGGCAGTGGTCCTGTGACATGGTGTCCCATCTCGGTATTGACAATGCCACCTGTATTTTCCTGTTAAATGGATTGCCTGCCAGAGGCTCTTTGGGTGGCACACAGTGCTTCGGTGTTGCCTTCTGTGCAGACTTTAAGAAACTGTTTGGGGGTAGGAGCTTACTCACTGGAACAAATCCCTTCCTTTCCATGAACGGAATGAAAAATGGATTGAGCAGAAGAGACCTCACAGTTCCTATATTTTTCTATCAAACCTGCCAGATAGTTTTCCTCTAATTGAGCAAGCTCTGGAAACCTTAAATGCACGTTAGTCGTATGCCTTTTTCTGTTTTTACCACTAGGCATTCATAATTATAGCTTTTCAGAGATATTCAGCACATGTCACATATTTGTGTGGAAAGTGGTTGATATACTTCTAGCTAAATCTGTAGATGTGTTATGTTTAGAAGGCAGCACAAGAAGCCTGGACTGGCAGAGTAATTACTGAGTTAGACATCCACTGAAGACAAAAATTGTGCCCGGGACTGTGAAAACCCTGTCTTAGAAAAACTTGTTTTAACATCAGGGCTCCTAGTGGGGCAGAAATAGCAATGTCTACCATTTCCGAGCAAATTTGGAGAAAATGTCAATGGGCTATTTCAGGGATAATTTGTTTTTGAGAAATGAGAGGCCTTTCTACTGAATACTTTTTGGAAGTTACGTTTTTTGCTTTTCCAGGCTGTGCTATTTTCCTTCCCCTGTCTGCATTTTAGCTGTTTGTATGAGTGGTGGTGACAACAAAAGAAATGGGTCCCTCACAAATCAGTCTCAAGTGTTTAAGGTCACACACGGGGCTTCTAGGTAAGACATGAATTACATCTTCTGAGAGGGATTGCATGGGTGATTGAATGGGATGTACTTGTAGGGCCCTTCCAGTCCTGAGATTCTGTGATTCCATAATCACAGCAACTACATGTGATGTATGACACTTCCTAACTCATCCATTGTTTAAGATGCCAGATTAAAGTGAGAAAGGGAACAGAATATTCTCAAATGCAAATTCAGTGAAAGGACAAACAGAAATCTAGTTGTTCCTTTGGTCTGATGAGCATCGCTGGTGGTAAAAGAGGTGTTTAGAAATAGGAAAATGGAAACAATTTATACTTATTGAATAATGCTTACTACATGCCAGACCCTCTAGCAGGGATTTTATTTGCATTATTGGTTCTATTATTATCAGTATTTCATGGATGAGAAAATCGAGAATTGCAGGTGTTCTGAAGTAGTGTTTTGAAGCTGACACTGAGCAAATTGTCTTAAGTACCTTATCATCCTGCTTCTCTATAGCAGACATTAGCGATACCCACCGCCCGATCACCTTGGCCCATAGGATTTCGGCTCAACTGTCATAGACGGTTCATTGCACATTGTCAGTGCCCCACTCCACGTGCATGTGGGAGGGTGGGAAACGGGGCCGAGACCTCAGAAAACCACTCAGTGGCAGGTGCAACTTAGAATGCAGGGGAGTTAATACCCGCTGGGAGCAACCTTCAGCCAATTGGTGAGAGGTGGGAGTTGGTGGGTAAAGGCCCCAGAATCCCTGCTCTCCAGGAGGACTATTTGAGGTGCATCCTACATACCCATGGTCTCTCCAGCAGGACTGAGCTCACACTCATGGAGAGTGGTAACCAGCCCGTTCCTGCATCCTTTGCGGGGAACCCTGCCTCTCTTCCTTCCCTATCTCATGGTCCCCACTCTTCACCTCACATCTGCTTCCTGGATTCCCTGCCCAAATAAACTTCCTGCACTCAAGTTCTTGATTCATTTGCTGCTTTTGAGGAAAGCCAAACTGAGACACTCCCTGAGAATATGCATCTGCCGTATTTGTTATAGCCAAACCTGAGATTATGGCGGAATATTTCTGTGGCATCAAATCTCTATATCATGAAGGTTAATGGTAATGCGCTGGGATTTTGTTTTATGGGACTCACTCAATAAAATAGAAGAGAATCTCCACCACACATCAGTGTGACCCTTTTGAAGTCTTCAGAAAGCCTAGTGGTTTATGAATATTTCAAGGTCATTTTCCCTGGGCTTCTTCCCAGCTCACTCCCGGAAGTGCTCGGCTATTAATTTCCTTTGAGGTCTTAGATGAGTCAGAGATTGTAAATGAAATGATTGTGTTCTCATTCCTTTTGAAAAATTTTCACACCAAATCTCTTTCCATCTACTCCAACACCTAATATCTAGTTGGAAAGGGTTATAGCAATGACATTCAGAGGGTTTATTGAATGCAGTGAGTGAAATAACCATGCACAATTTTCTTTCAGTTCCTTTTCAATATCTAAAATTAATGGACAGATAGAGATGCCCATTAGCTGAGACCATTCTTAGATGCTTAGGTGCTTTACACGTGAGAACAGTGCAGTCCGGATGTGACGGGGTTGCCCACAGTCCTTACATCAGAATTCTCCTGAATTCTTCTGTTTCCTCCTCATTTCTGCTTTCTTCATCTTCTGCTCTCAAACATATGAATGGCTTTGCTCAGTGCCTCGAGCAGAGAACTGGGATATTTATATATATTTTCCTTAGCAAGATCCCTATACTTTATAGGTCCATCTTTAAAGACTGGATTTACTGGAGCATCTTCCAACAATGTCATATTTTTAACAACCAGCCAAGTTGGAGGATTTTACTGGAGCAATTGTACCACCTTCCATTCATGACACATGACCATCCCAATCAAATTGAGCTAAAATAAGAGCTGGTTCCTGAAGCTGACGCTTCCCCTTTCCTTCCTTTCTATCTCGTTTTTCTTTTCTTCTTTCCTCTCTCTCTCTCCCTCCCTCCCTTCCTTCTTTCCCTAGTTTACCTAGAAGACATGTGACATAGGCATTTGGAGGAATTATCTGAGCTCTGAAATTCTCTGCAAGGTTCCCTGGGACCCAGTCCTGTAGCTCTGTCCTATTTTGAAAATCGGTAACAACTATAATAAGATATCTCCTAGGAAAATTCGAAACCACCTAATCCTGGGCAGCAAAATATTGTGAATATTTTGTTAAATGGTAATATCCTTGAAACACCTGTTCTTTAGACAATTCTCAATTTGTAAAGCATCATTCTATTTTAATTTTTAACTCCTCGGGTGCCTCTCTTAGGAAATAAAGCATTTTCTGGTAGAAAGATATTACTCTTTTGTTTCTTTCCTTTTCTATTTTAATTTTCACTTTATCTCTCTGCATTTTTTGCCAAAACCAAAAATTCAAGAGAAAGGTGAGCAGGTGCCTCTTGGAGTTTGTTGGTCATGTGAACACAGATGGTCAAATGATGCCAAGTGATGCTGCGTGGTCTCCTGGAAAAGCCCTGAGATTTTAGGGAGAAAGCTTAGATTCATATCCCAGCTCTGCCATTAAGTAGTTGCCTTGGGCATGTACCAGGGTCCTCACTTAATTGTGTCCCTCCCAAGTTCCAGACGTGTTCACTGCTGGAGATGTAAGGTGAGAAACAGGTAAGTGGTGTCTTTGAGGAGGTGTCATAGAAGAGAGGGTAGCTAGACATTAAAACAAATATTCTTTGCATGCTAGAATAGAGCCAGGTTTTATAGTGTGAAACTCTATTAATAGAGTTCAGAGAACTCCGGAAAAGAGCTGTTTGTTTCCACTGAGAGACACTGGAGCAGGAAAAAACAAAGAGAAGTGATATTGGAGGTGGATTTTGAAGGATGCCTAGGATTTTACTTGATGAATGCACGGAAGGAAAAACATCCTAGTAGGAACAGCATGAGTCAAATTACTGTAGGATTCAGAGAGGGCTTGTGAGTGCAGCATCCCAGGTGGAAACTCTGCTGGCATAACGAGGGTCTGTGATGGATGCCACCAGGTCTGCCTGCCCTGTCGCCTGTCCCTGAGGACACCAGAATTCCAGCTGGGAGAATTTCTCCTCTGCTTTTTCCAAACCTAGGCACAAATCAGTTCTCCATGAACCCATCTTGACTTTGTATCATAGTTTCTTCTTACCTATTGCTGTGCGTACAAAAAACCAACTTTGACATGGTAGCTCCGCCTCTTCTTAGGGTGCTTCTAAGCTGGCCCCAGCTCCAATCTCTCGCCCTCTGCCTCTAATTCCCAGCGTTCCTCTCACTAGGCCAGCACAATACACAGTGGTTGGAGATGGAAACCATGCGGCACAATAGCTCTTCTTGTCACCCGATGGTGGTTGTGAAGGTCAAAGATGAATATGCGGTCAAATCACAGTAGCAGCCAAAACATTCTTCACACAGGAGATCAGGATGTGGCTGTTGGCAACACATCTTATGGTGGGGTCTTTAATTCAATGATAAACTTTAAGCTTAAAAATAAGTAAAAAATTATAGGTTTTTTTATTTTTCATTAAACAGGCAGTTGAAATACATGGTACAAAAATAAGCGGTAAGATTATTCTAAAATGAGATGAACAGAATAAATATTCAATTTCATTTCCCATCTATGAGACTTTCACAATAAAATCATAGTTTTCTTTGTAAAAAAAAAAAAAAAAAAAGATGAATATGGGTATACTTGGGAGGTAAACAGACTTGGATTTTGACTGGGTGATCCAAGAGAAGTTATTTAATCTCTCTGGGCTTCAGTTTCCTCATCTGTATGATGGGGCTTGTAGTACCTATTTGATAGAGTTGCGGTGAGGATTTTCATTCAATACATGTGGACTGCCTGCACCCTATGTGCGGGTTACTGTTCTGAGGACTGGGGATACA
>JAQZBX010001581.1:0-56722 GCA_029593785.1 Cabassous unicinctus
ACCCTAAACCATTAACCCTTCCTTGTCATATTGCCATAAGAGCATTCCCACCTCTGTACTTTCATCCTTATACCCACAAATCCCCAGTGTTCACCTGATCCCTCTCCCAGCCCTCCCCCCAGAATCCTGGACCTTCTAACCCACCTTTCCCAATCTACCCACCTGTCAACCCTGCACCACCCAACCCAATAATATCACTACCCTCCTGTCCAATCCCTTCAATACAAAACTACACTCTATCATTTTACCATAGATTACGTCCATATGGGTGATGGCTCACAACCTTCTCTTCTCTTTCTATGTCTTGCAAACCTATCTTCCAGACAATAGCTCTCTGAGACTGCTCAGTTTCCTTAATTCATATCCGTGAGGTCATGTACTGTTCATCCTTCAATGCCTGGCTTTCTTCACTCAACATAAGGTCTTCAAGATTCATCCATGTTATCCCGTGTGTTAGCACTTTATTCCTTCTTACAGCTGAGTAATTTTTCATTGTGTGGATGTACCACATTTTGTTTATCCATTCATCTGTTGATGGGCACCTGGGTTGATTCCAATTTTTGGCAATAGTGAACAATGCCGCTATGAACATTGATGTGCATATATCTTTTCGTGTCTTTGCTTTCAGTTCTTCAAGGTATATACCCAGCAGTGGAATCACTGGGTCATATGGAAGTTCTGTAGTTAGCTTTTTGAGGAACCGCCAAACTGTCCTCCATAGTGGCTGGACCATTCTACAATCCCACCAGCAACGGATGAGGGGTCCCATTCCTCCACATCCTCTCCAACACTTATAGTCTGCTAGGTTTTTTTTATAGCCTCCATTCTAATGGGTGTAAGATGATATCTCATTGTAGACTATCTACTTTATAGTAAGTCACATTAGTAACTAGGAATCATATGTGCATGATATTTAATTTAATGATAGCAAATTACCAAAAATATGGAGACCAAAAAAAGTTAATATCACTGAGTTCAATATTTTAAAAATTGCAATAAATATATTAAAAATTAACTTCTTTTTCAAATTTGACTAGGATGCAGTATGCAGTTAGCTTGAGTAGATTAAGGAGAAAGTTAAGTAGTGGTTATAAAAATTGAATTTATCTGTATCTGGTTTATCTACATTGAGAATTACCTGAGTATTTTTAAAGGTTATTTCTCCCTTTGTCTCACTTCTTTAACTGACGATTATTGTTGCCCTAGTGGGTCTAGGCTATAATCAACTCTCTCTATCCAGATTTCTCAGCTCTGGGTCTGAGTGAAGGCTTCACTTCCAGGAACTGGAAATCCAAGGGACTGGAATTCTGCATGGCAGGAGAACTATGCCTGGACAGGGCACTCACCATAGTCTACCTGGCTCTATTATCAGTTTTCTCTCTTTTTTTTTTTTTTTCTGTTTTATGTACACACAGGGACTCTGATATAAACTATGGCTTCCAAAGAGTTTGTTGCATTATTATATCAATTCATTGTTATATCAGTTTATTCATCCTTATAATATATCTGTATGTGTCAAGCAGTATTTTAGTGAGTTAAGAGGACTAATGCAAAGCAAGGTAATTGTATCAGTTGCCAACGACCTAATCCACCCTTCCACAAACCTGCCACAAGTCAATAAAAAGATAAATACTATGGTAAGAAATAGGAATTTGATATTCCCTGGGTGAGAATACTAAGGCTGACTCAATGAGTGTCCTTGGGGATTTCAAGAGGATTCTGGGGTCATGTAATCACATCTTGGTAAGTAGGGGATAATGAGAACTTAGTTACCCATGGAATTCTATCAAATATGGAAGAGCCAGTATTAGCTTATTTGTTGTTTTTGTGCCATTAGAAAAAAAGCTCTTGGTAATGGCACTTGACTTAGAGAATAGAATAAGAGCTGGATGACCACCCTCCCTTTCACCCACAGCTTATGCCTTTGTGTACAACAGAAATTGCACAACCCACATCTGTTGGCTCTTAATAGGCAGAAATGCTGTCTTTTCTCTGAATTTTCGAAGAGGCAAAATATAACACAGAGAAACTTTGACCTGACCTGACCTGACCTGACCTTACACAGTTGGCTATTATCAAACCAGGATGTTTAGTCTGTTTCATTCCTTACTGGGCCATGCTGTCTAGAAGTAAAAAATGAAAATGAAACAAATTATTAATTAAAACAACTGGGAGATACAGAACCATTTATTAACATTCAAGATTATGGTATGAATAATTTTCTAAAGCCCTCTGGAACCCACAAAGAGGAATAGGAAAAAGTATTGCTTTTTTTAGCCTTCATTAGATTTATACCCTTAACTTTTGCATTGTCTTGGTCCACATCATTATTATTGTTTTAGTTTCCTTGACTGCTCAAGCAAATACCATGCAGTTGGTCAGGTTAAACAATGAGAATTTATTAGCTCACAGTTTTGAGGCTAAAAGATGGTTTGAATCAAGGTGCCATCAAGGCAATGCATTCTCCCCAAAGACTGTGGCATTCTGGGGCAGCCTGCTTGCAATCCTTGGTCCTTGGCTCTTTTGTCACATGGCAATGCACATGGTAGCCTCTCCTGGCCTCTCTTCTCTCTGCTCTCTTCTGGGTTCAGCTGAATTTGAGCTTCTGGCTGCTCCCTCTCTGGTGAGCTCACTCTCTCTTTCTTTCTCTGTCTGAATTTCATCTGCTTTATAAAAGACCTCAGTAATAGGGTTAAGACCCATCCTGATTGAAGTGGGCCACACCTTGACTGAAGTAACTTCATCAAAAGTTCCTACTTACAATGGGTTCATACCCACAGGAACGGACTAGATTTAAGAACGTGTTTTTCTGGGGTACATACAGCTTCAAGCCATGACAATTATTATCAAACATTTTTTTAAAAATGCATAGCACTGCAGTCTATTCCTTGCTTTCATTAAGCATTCATTTCAAATACCCCCTTTTGAAAAACACTGACTAAGCATTTAATCAGACACACTTTGATTAATGCATCTAGTTAAATCATGCAAAAATATTATATAATAAGTTCAATGACTGATTTGCTCACTTGAGAAGGTCTGTGATATTAATAGATTAAAAATAACACATCCCATCGCTGCCTTTGCTTTTTTGTCCATGAACCCTTAATTGTGATTAGCTGTTCTTTTTCAGTCATGTTTTTTCTTGGTCTTAGAATAGAAAAACTGATGATAAGAATATGAAATTTTCGTGGTGGTTCATTTGTTTCACATGTATTTGTGAAAGATAGGTGAAATGAGAAGGGAATTGTAACATAGATTTAAGCATAAGTTTTAGAATTGACTGAGGATACAGAAGTGATCATGAATAAATTAGAGCGAGATAAGAGTAGGTAAAGCTCAGAAATAAATTAAAAGGATAGATTCAGGAATCAGAGCTTAGGTAGAAAAATAGGAGAAAAGTAAGTGGCCTTGGGAGGACTTCATCTTCTCAGTGTCTTGCCATCCCACTCACTTCCCCACTCTTCTTAATGACTGCAGATTGGACATTGCCCATGAATATACTGTCCTGCTCTTAAATATCTCAAGGTGTGCCTACCCCAGCATGTTGCTCTCACCACTCCCACTCCAAGACATGTTTCAATGGAACAATTCCAGTGACTGTTTTTGTTTTATTTTGATTGTAATTTTTAGAATGATTCAGCAAATCTGTCTACATCAGACTATTAAAACAAATCTCAGCCTTTTCTGATTTCCATCATCCAATTTGGAGTCAACTTAGAAAATCATTCCTCCTCAACATCCTCAGGTAATCCACTACCTCAGAGGTGTTACCAAATACTAGGTATTCCATTAGAAAATAATTTACATAAGATTGATCTTAGCTAAATAATAGAACATGGTATTAACAATGAAGACAGAGCTGTTTGAATCCCTTCCATCCATAGTTTGTGTCGGACCATACCCATGTTTGCCATTGTAGCCTACAAGGGCAGACTAACACATCTTAGTTCTACTCAGGACACACTTATCCACTTGTCTCATCTCAGAATTCTAATCATTCACTGAGAATTTTGAAAGCCTCTAAACATATGAGAGAGGCATCGTTTCAAAGAGAATTTGGGGATATAGATATTCTTGACCTCTGTATTCATTTATGGTAAAAGAAGCATGGGCTCAAGTTTTTGCAAAATGAAATTAAAATGTAACTGTTATCTTACCATGATATTGGCACATTATAAAATGGCATGTTTTTCCTCTCTCAATCTCCAATCCAAACATAGGCCTCATAATGAATTCAACAAATATTTTAGGCATTTGTGATCACACACAATTAATTTGTAGCCATACCATGTCTTGTGGGAAGGAAACCGCAAGATTCAAATCTGAGGTATATTTTTTCTAGGGAAAAAATGCCTGAGCGATCCTTACCTTCTTATCAAAATGTAATGGTAAGTGATATGATGTCAGAAATAGCATTATGGCATGGACATATGGCTCTCTGGGAAATATAAAACTCTGGGGTCATTTACTCAACAAGCATTAAATGAGTACCTACTACACAAGCACTGGACTCAACACTGGTTCTTTTACAGTGAAAAAGTAAGAACAGATTCTGCCCTCCCAGAGATACCAGATTATTGGACTGACAGACATTAAACACACATGAGTACCCAAGCAAAACATAATTATATTGGTGATAAGTTCTAGAAAGAATAATACAGGGCTGTAGGAGAGAAGATAGCTTAGATGTTTGGAGGTCTGAGGATACAAAATTTATGCCAAGCTATGAAGAATAAGAGGGATTTACTTACCAAATAGTTGGAGTAGGAAGGGTGGGGATGTCCTAGAAGAGAAAAGAGCAGGTGGAAAGGTCCTTCAGTATGAAAGGGCTTGGTGTTCTTGACGAACTGGAAGACCATCATGACTGGAAGAAGATGGGAAAAAAGCTCACTTGGGTGAGGGTCAGGAGATAGAATACAAATTAAGGAGATATTTGAAGGTCATGTAAGGATTTTGCCTGGAAAAACAATGACAGATATTGAAGGACTTCGTGCAAAATTTGATTTATAGTTAGAACTGCTGCCTGAAGAATTGATTGCCGGGAGTCAAGAGAAGAAACAGGGGGCTAATTAGGCTACTGCAGTAGTGCAGGTGACAGACTGTGATGTATTGGACTGGTGACATTGTAGTGGAGGTGGAAAGAAGTTTTGATTCAAGATAAATTATGGAGGTAAATCAGTAGGATTTGGTTAGAGATCAGTAGATAACTAATATGACAAGTAGTTAGGCCTTTTTACCCTCAGTTCTTGCTCAAATATAGACCGAACTTTAAAATTGAAGTGATGCTTATGGTTTCATTCACCCATTTCAGTATTTAATCAGCAAAGATTTATGAAACCCCTTCTGTGTGCCAGGCCCTCTGCAAGGTACTGAAGATACAATATCCCATCAGACATGACCTCTGCCTGAAAAAGGCTTATATCAATGGTTTGATTGATTTACTTTGTACCTTAAATCATGGTGCTAAGGAGATCTAAGCTTTCAAATGTATCTCCATAAATTTTGTTCAGTTAGCTAAGGGGTTGTCATCATTAGTTGCCCCTAGGTGATCCTTACTGTGACTGGGAATGGGTAGAATTTGTGCACAGGCCGCCACACTGACAAGGTAGTGACGCCAGTGCCTATAGTGAAGGGTTGTTCGGCTCCTGTTAGTGAACACGGATCAGCTTCACTCTGAATTAATGACAATTCCCCAGGCCTGGCCAGCAGTCTGACTGTCTGCACTTTAATCACCCAGAGGATATAAGTGAGAATTCATTTATGTCAGTATTATTCCCAGTCTTTCCACATGATCCTTGGGCTGGTTAGAGATCCTTGTTTTGCCATACTCTTGGGCCCAAGGGGCTAGCTATTAGAATAGCACAGAATAGAAAAAAACAAAGCCCTTTATCTTTCTTGAGTTATATATTCTTGGGAAAAGTCCTTAATCTCCATTACTTCAGTTTCCTCATCTGTGAAATGAAGCTAACACTACTTTCTACCTCAAAGGATGGTTCTGGTACAACCTGTAGGGCCCTCAAAACAGTGCTTGGGCTTTACACATAGTAAATACCCATGAGTAGTTGCTCCTTTTTATTCCTTAACAATACGGACAGCAGAGTGTTGAGCACCATGCATGTGACACAGACACATGCACCACCATCACAGCTTCTATCCTCAAGAGCACTAGAAGAAGACATACCAGTCACTCAAATGCAAAGCAGCATATGATATGTTTTATCAATAATAAACAAACAATCTGATGTGGTGATTCTTTGCTTAACATGACTCTTGCTGCCTCTGCTCAGAGCCTTTGATTTCAAGGGACATTACTCCTTTTGCCAGGGGAGAATCCTGGTTCTGTCTTAGCAGGACTTTCTTCTCCTGTGAATTAGCTGGGCCCTGCTGTTTGTTCCTGTTTTGCAATTCGGCTCCAGCCTGAGACTCCTGGTTTCTTCCTAGCACCTCAGAGAGTGGTTTCCATCTTTAAGTCAGTGCTATATCTTGGGTTGATGTGGTACTGCACTTATCTTCAACAGCCTCATCTTGGGCTCTACCAGCAATTTAACTTCATAGTCAAGGCTACATTCCTCATGAAATTTGACACGTTTATTCAAATTGAAGCCCATTTCTGATATAACTCACTAATATATCAGAAACAAAAGAGTAATTCCTTTAGAATAGTAGCACAGTATCAGTTAACATCCCTATACATAAAAATAGCAACGACAAAAAAATTCACCTATTTGTTATGTATTTATCATCCTTTCCATGGTTCTGGAATTATCTTCTTTCCTGTAAGTCCTAATGTTCTAGAGATTCATAAATAATAATCGATGTTTCAAATCTGTAATTGATATACCTCATATCATAGCAGAACTCTAACACCAATTTATTCACAAAAATCTCTAATTAGTTAATTAATCTGTTTATTCATGGGACTGATTTAATTTGTGGCTCTGTATAAAATTTCACATAGCATATTAAAAATTCTCAAAGAACCTGTTATAACTACCTCTTAATTTTGTGCTCCATTAAACAATAATGTGTGTATAGAAAATGTTAATTAGAAAATAAACAATTGTTTCTCTTAAAAGCTGTGTTTTATTAGAACTCCATTTTTTTCATCCTAGCCATTTACCATATATACAGTAGAAATGATAAAATAGTTTCTTTTGCATAAGAATATTTTTAAGTAATGGGGAGAGTGAAAGCTAGAAGATGAAAACGTTGTAAAACCTCCTAATCCAAAAACTTGAATAAAATTCTTCACTCTTCAAATTTGCTTAATAGCTATTACAATTCTTTGAAAATTACCAGAAACCTAGGCCCTGTGACTTATTAATAGTCTTTTTAAATACAAAATCCTTAAGAAGTAAAACCTGTTGCCATGTATAGCTAAACTTTGGTGGTTGTTTTTGTTTTCTTTCTAACCTCACATAAAGTCCAGACTTAACAGTAAATGGGTAGCATGACTTTCTGACTGGGTTCATTCGCTTCACTGTCATTTTAGCAATCATTAATTAAGCAAATTTTTTGTGTTGGATGCCTGGTTGGTATCTAAGGTAATAAAGATCAGTAAGTTAAGGTCTCAGCTTTCCAGGATCTGACCATTCTCATGGCTCATGGAGTAAACAATATGTTTAAGGATTTATTATAAGCAGCAGCAATTTTATTAATGACAGTAGACTTTTCAATAAATATTTATTAAATACTTTAACACAGAATTGTTTTATATATATGTATATATGCTTTCTAGGATCCCTGTGGTAAAAAAAAATAAAACAATATGAATACATATATCTACATTAGTCATATTCAAATAAAGAAATCCCACAAAACTTAAACAAGATTTTTCTTTTTCTTGTTATCATCATTATAGAGACTGTAATGGATTTGCAAGAAGTCTAATATATAATTTTTTGTACTATAATTTATCTAGGGCACATTGTGTGATAGCATTACTACAGATTATAATTAGAAAAAAATAGCTATGCTATTAAATGAAATTATATAAATGTGTAGCCATGGTTTTCAAAACAAATCCACTTGAAGTTTTAAGTGAAAATTTTAGATACACATATTATATGTAGAAACAATAGTACTGAAAATAATGACTCCAACATTATAGGATTTTTAAGTGTTCAGAATGCAGTGGGGCGGGGGGAAGGTACATAAACTTTCACACAAATTTATAGTTTTCAGTTTTCCATAGAGAAGAGAATAGTAACTGGTGATCTCTGGAACATTCTGTTATTTGATGCTGTGTCAGAACTTAATTTTAAAAAAGAAAACAAATGAACAAATAACACCAAAACCATGCTTAGAGTCATTGTATCTCACTCTATAATGCACATACAACAAGCTTTATACCTTCATTTGATACTTTTCCAAATGATTCATGCCTTCTCTACTTCTGTAAAGATTGATGTGTAGTAATTTAGAGCATGGGCTGTGGAGTGTGATCGCCTGCCTGTGTAAGCAAGGTGTGTTGTCTTGGGCAAGTTATACTTAACTTTTCTGTGCCTCCATTTTCTTACCAATAAACTGACCTAATGGTAAAAGCCAACTTAAATGGTAATTGTGAGGAATAGTGGGTTAATTTAGTGCTTAGTACACTGCATGACACATGGTAAGCACTCAGTAAATGTTAGCTATTATATGATTAAACCCCAAAGATGAAATTTCCTTTTAAAATCAAGCCAAGAACAGTCTATTCAACAAATGGTGCTGGGAGCACAGGATAGCCATATCCAAAAGAAAAAAAGAAGACCCCTATCTCACACCTTATACAAAAATTAACTCAAAATGGATCAAGGACCTACATATAAAACAACCAACACAAAACTCCTAAAAGAAAATATAGGAAAACGTCTTCAAGATCTTGTGGCAGGTGGTAGTTTCCTAAACCTTACACCCAAAGCATGAACAAAAGAAAAACATAGATAAATGGGACCTTCTCAAAATTCAACATTCTTGCACTTCAAAGGACTTTGTCAAAAGGGTGAAAAGGTCGGTGACTCGATGGGAGAAAATATTTGGCAATCACGTATTGATAAGGGTTTAATATCTATGATATATAAGGAGATCATACAACTCAACAATAAAAAGACAAACTATCTAATTAAAAAGTGGGCTAAAGATTTAAAAAGACAACTATCCAAAGAAGAAATATAAATGGCAAAGAAACACATGAAAAAATGTTCAGCATCACTAGCAATTTGGAAAATGCAAATCAAAACTACAATGAGATAGCATTTCACACCTATTAGACTGGCTGCTATTAAAAAGTTGGAAAACTGTAAATGTTGGAGAGGATGTGGAGAGATAGGAACACTTTTTCATTGTTGGGGAATGTAGAATGGTACAGCCACTATGGAGGACTGTTTGGCAGTTCCTAAGTTGAATGTAGACTTGCCATGGACCCAGCAATACCATTGCTAGGTATATACCTAGAAGAACTGAGAGCAGTGACAAGAATAGACATCTGCACCCCAATGTTCATAGCAGCGTTATGCACAGTAGTCAAAAGTTGGAAAACAACCCAGGTGTCCATAACTGATTAATGGATAAACAAATTGTGGAGTATACACAGCACTAAGAAGAAATGAAGTCATGAAACATATGACAACTTGGATGAACCTGGAGGACATTATATTGAGTGAAGCAATCCAGGCACAAAAGATAAATACTGTATTATTGCCCTATTATGAACTAAACATATTATGTGAAATATAAATATATTATGTGAAATATGAATATGTGTAAAATTGCATATGTAAGACTTTTTCTTTGAACCTGAACAAATAGGTTAATACTACAAAATGTTAATATCAGACAGAAAAAAAACAAAACCACACATTATATTAAGTGAAGAGACCAGACACAATACTAGATATTGTATGATTCCATTTATATAAAATGTAAATATAAATCAATTTATAAAGATGAAATTAGATTAGTGGTTATGTAGGGCTGTGCAAGAAATGTTATGGGGTATAGAGTCGTTTTGGAGTAATGAAGTTGTTCTAAAATTTTCGAGATGATTAATGAATAGCATTGTGATCATACTAAAAGCCATTGATTATACACTTTGGATAGATCATGTGGTATGTGACTCTATATATCATTATAAGACTGCTTAATAAACAAATAAATAATTGTGCAAGAATAGCCAAAAATAGCAGCTATGTACAGCAGGAGAAACAGATTGAGAGGTGAGGAATTTTTTTGTCTATTTTTTGTTTATTATTATTGGTATAATGAAAATGTTCTAATAATGATTGAAGTGATGAACACACAACTATGTAATTATATCAAATGCCATTGATTGTACACTTTGGATGAATTGTATGCTTTATTAATATGTATCAATAAAATTGATTTGTTTAAAAAAAATTAAGACACATCATAGCAGAGGAAGAAGTGGCTGATAAATACAAGAGAAAAGTGTCCATTTTACTAATAATCAAGTTATTCCTATTGATATGAGATAACTTTTTACCAGTTAGATAGGTATTTTGTTTATTGATAATAACCATCCTAAGTAATTACGTGTGCTCATCAATATTTTACAGTATTTGTGGTACAACCATTTTGGAGAGCAACTTGCCCTATCTGAACAACAAAATTTTAAGTATGGATACGCTTTGACTTACCAATTTCACTTCTAGGAATTTATCCTCTAGAAATACTCCCAAATGTACAAACGTGTGTGTACATGCACATACTTTTCCCTATTCATTGCTGTTATTTTAAATATGGAAAAATGCTTCTGACATGAAAAGCTGCCCATAATTTAGTGTAAAATGGCAAACACAATTAGCCTCGCAATTTATATACACTGCATGATCCTATTTTTGTGAGAAAAGAATGGGTTTGTGTGTTTTCAGGGGGAAAGTATATACATTTAAAGCTACCCACACAAAAATAATTAAAAGCATGTGCATAAAATTGTTAAAAATATTTTAGTTGGGAGAGTGGAATTGAAGTGGTGGTTAGAGGGGTACTTCATATACTTCCATACTGTTTGAATTTTACTAGAAAACTATATTTGAAATTTAAAAACCTGGGCTTTTAAAATAAATTCTACTCTATAGAATTACTGGTTAGGGAATTCTAGCCCCAAAGCAGTAATCTTTTGGATCTGGAGAAGAAATGAGCCCCAAAGATGACCACATTTTCTTATTTAGAGAACCTAGACACCCAGGGTTTGAAGGAAGTCCCCCAAGTAAACAAATTTGTTTGCAGGGCCATCTCTAACCCATAGGGCATGTTCATGGCAGTTTTAAAAACGAGCCCCTCCAGAGCCACCCAACCTGCAAACTCAAACTTGGTAGTCATGATATGTATCTCCCAAACTGTTCCAATCTCTTTGACCTCAAGTAATATTTGGAAACTTGAAATGAAGACTTCCAGAGAAACCAGTATCTGTAAGAGATACTGCTAAATATATTTACGGTAACAGGAAATTATGTCCTCAGGATCTCATGGTACAAAGACAAATGGAAAAACATGGAAATATGTAGATTAACATCAGACCATTATAAAACCTGTGAATTTCATGATATTGTAAAATACTTTGTTTGGATAATAATTTCAAAAATAATCTGATGAGAACAAGAAATGTATGTGAATATTACTTGCAAACTTGATGTCTTTTTTTTTTTTTCTTTTTTAATATGAATATCTTGTTTGTCTTCACAGAGTTACTGGAGGTGAACTGTTTGAAGACATAGTGGCAAGAGAATATTACAGTGAAGCTGATGCCAGGTAAGTGACTTGCCCTGCACAAGATACAAGACTTAACTTTCAAATGATATTTGTTCAATATATTTCTTTACAAACACACCATGATACTTAGTGTTTATGAGGATCTCATAATACCAACTTGGATTTCTCATTATAGGTCCCTTTTAATTAATGTCTCTTTCCCTTGAAGATCTCCAGGATAATTCTTTGGAAATATTCGTGTGTACACGAATGCTAGATAAAAACTTTATTTTTATCTAGCATTTATAGTCCAAGTGCATCTTTTAAAAAAATAAAGCACAAGCCTAGCAGGAATGACTTCTGCTAAATAAATATACTTTTTTAGCCAATATCAGAGATCACAGATAGAGATCTAGTCCTACTTTGCCCATTGTGGTAGCCACTAGTTACATGTGGCTATTTCAATTTCAATTCCAATTAATAAAGTTAAAAATTGAATTCCTTATTGTGCTAGTCACCTTTCCAGGGCTTCATAGCCTTAAGTGGCTAGTGACTAACAGTAGCACCAAGCAGACCTAGGATATTTCCACAATCACAGGAAGTTCTACTGAATACCACATGTCTAGGCAGAGACTGTAAAAAAAAAACAGACTGAAAAGAGCCCCACTGCTCTCCTTATAGTATTATTATTAGCAGTTAAACTTTGCAGCAAATTCAGTAGAGCCCTTGAAAATCCAACTTGAAAATATGTTTTCATGTATTTCAGATGGTCCAAGGAGTGATTTCCCAATTTTGTTAATTGGCAAAATCTTTACTGAAGTTAAGAAAAAGCTAACATTTTGTCTAATATGAAACTTCCTAGGCACCACAAAGGCAATGTTTTTGGAATAAAGTAGTGTGAATCCACTTGTTTAGCCGTTACTTAGACTGTATAGTCCTAATTTTCCTCTGCATACTTTATATATAATCTATAGTTGGCACTTATTTTGAAAACTCTGTTCATGACCCATTGGATCATTATTAGCCATGTAAATGTTATGAGATGATATGAAAACTCAATTACTGACCATTTTCTAATGCTTTCCACAGCTTCCCAAGGCTTGCTAATACCACTGTATCCTGACCCTCAGCAGATATTTGCTGGTGAGGTCGCCATCCTTGCCCCTTCCATATAGTAGCACACGCATACATAGGCACACTTCTAAATTTCTAATTTCTCTTCTTGGTTTAATTCCATTGTTTATAGCATTCCATGAACCTGTCGGTACATGACTGCATTCTAATTTCTAATGGAATTTTACTGCCGTCAAATAGAAAATTCCACATCATTTATACTGTGAGAGTATTGTCACTTGTTCAATTTACCCCAAATCCTCTCATTAGACCTCTGAAAAGGGGCTTCTGAGCAGCCTTGGAAGCTGCTGTTTGCCCTCTAGACAAGAAAGTAATAGTTTTGGTCAAGGCAATTAAAAAGTTATGGAATTTAATTTGTTGTTTTGCCTTTCAGTGCTCTAATAGGCAGGTTATTATTGTGTTTGAAAAATATTGGTTGAAATTAAAATAAAGACTGTTTTCACTGCTGTTGATTATAGAATAGACTTATGGGTTGGGACATTTAATATACTTGTTTATATTAAGTTTGGGAATTAATCAGAAGATATTTTTTAGGATAGGTTCCACACAAAATCAAAGAGAGAAAACATTCTCTTCCAAACTGCAAGCATAAAGATGTATTCCTCAAGTAATTTGTAAAAGTCTGTTTTCTTACTAGTCCTCAAGAAGCTAAGAATTGAATTCATTCTCCCTAGGGAAAAATGGCAAAGTTCATCTAATATAAATTATTGTTTACTTTTTTTATTTTCTATTATTCCATACGCCCAATAACTTATGCCTGTGGTTTCAGAAGGGAAAGAGAAATATCCCCTAAAGAGCAGTACAAAGTGAACATTATCACAGAAGGAAAAAATATTTATCAACATTCAAATAAGCTACGTAGTCAAAAATAACCAACATAATGCTGTTTTCATAACTGTGGATAGTGTTATAGATAGAAAATCACAATCAAGTTTATGATATTTATATTGTCAAAATCAGATGATTACTTTTTTAATCTAAGAATTTACTTCGGACATATATCATTTTATACATTAAATGGTTGAAAACACCTTTATTAAAATGTTTACTTAATTCCCAAGTTAATAAATGTAGTTCTGAACATACCTGCATTTGAATTGCACAGTGTACTTGTACAAAATTCATCAGTGTGACATGTTCTACATCAGTATATGTCAGATGACCTTAAAAGTACAATCAATGATTTCTCTCCTCTAATTTAATTGGCAATCTACTTGAGCCTTTCATAATAATAGTATAAATTATGCGTTTTGTCAGACAATAATAGGCAAAAGTTTTCCTTCATTTAGGTTTATGGAAATGTGTTTAATAATTAGCAGTGCTCCAGGGTTTTTTTATTTTATTTATTTTTTTAAAGTTCCCTAGCCCTTCCTCTGAATATTTCTATACTAAAGAGGAGTTTGTTTTATGGCATGAGTTTACTTTATATTAGAGACTTCCATTAGTTTTCCTATTAACATATTATACAAGCAGCACCATATTTAAGTCAAAATGGTAAATGTGTCCCTCCATTTTTTAACCATGTTTCACCTGCCTCTTCATCTGTGTTTACCCTCTTGTTTGAACACCTATGTTTAATTGTGACCTCAGATTTTAAACAGTTTAGATGTGTGTGAGAAATACCTATATATAATTTTATATCTCTAAAGAATTTTCCCAGGACATTATGGGAATTATTTATAAATTTTTCTTCCTGAAAATGGAAATTTCAACATCTGTACACTGATTATTTAATTTGTAGACTTGCAATGGAAAAACACAGCTCAAATTGTTTTATCTGAACATGTCACAAACTCTGTGTTGGATGTCCTTTTTGTTAGAAGCAGAATTAGCTTTATTCAGCATTACTTAATTCCAGCATAAAGCTAAAAAATACGTGAAAAATATAATTTTTGTTTCTTTGTTGCGTTTTAACTTTCATTTTATTTTGTATTTAATGTGATTATGTGCCTTTAAAATGTTCTCCCTTCCATTCTGCCCTTGTATCTTTGCAGTCATTGTATACAGCAGATTCTAGAAAGTGTAAATCATTGTCACCTAAATGGCATAGTTCACAGGGACCTGAAGGTCAGTATATGGAGTCCATATATCTGAATCAAAGGAGTTTTGTTCTGTTTTGGTTTTTTCTGGGGAAAGGGCAGAGGGTGGGTATTTAAACTGGTTCCCTTGCCTTTCCCAACTCTTCCCTAAAATGACTAAGTGATGAAATGATAATGCATGATGCCTCTTTCAGTTTGCTCATCTACAGGCTAAATATACATCATAGCAAAAGAGAAAAACAATACTAAGAATGCAACCTGCTAAGGTTCCAAGCAGTTAATCACCATAGGCAGTTTGGGGGCAGCTTTCTTGAATTGTCCAGCATTTGCCTGGAGAGAAACTTGGCCTGTGATGTATGTCTGCCTGTAGATTTAAACACCACTTCTGTTCTGAGACCATGGGTTGCTGTAGCAGAACAACTGGTTGCACATTGCTCCATTTGAGTCTGATGAACCCTCAGGCAAGAAATAATAATTGCCAGATAAATTAAAGCACACGAAGTTAATGATTTATCAAATATTCACTATGTGTCCTAATTTACTCTTAACGGTGCCTCAACTGCTAATGTTACAGCTTTTCAAACGAAAGTAGGAGTGTAAGAGAGAAAAGGGACAATTTTTTGTGGGGGGGGTGGGGCGGGTGGCAGTGAGAACAACAGCTACCAAACATGCATTTGTGCCCTAGTTCATTTCCTATAAGAATTTATAATCAGGAAATGAGCACTTCGAATTAAATGAAATATTTTCAAGATGAATTTGACAATAACAAGTGGATCCCACATTCTGGCCCACATTTGGCAAGATCCTGATTGTTCTGAGGTAGTAGTCACTCTACTTGGGCAATATGTTTACATTACTGGAGGTGGTAAAATACGTCACCAGTTGTCTGCTAGTTTTGCACTTTAACCCGGTCTCTCTGAGGGTATACAGACAGTGAGTGTAAGCTGGGAACTAACACACGCCCCCTGGTGTTTGCATGCAGTCATTGCATTCAGCAGATCCTGGAGGCTGTGCTACACTGCCATCAGATGGGCGTAGTCCATCGCGACCTGAAGGTGAGTAATGCTGTTGGAGAAGATAAAACACCACACAGTTCCTAATGACTGTTCAGCTGCAATTATGCCTGTAAAGGCAAAAAAATCTGAGCAATAAAGTTGTGTGGGCTCATTCCAACACATTATGAAAACACTTTCCCTCACCACAATCTCTCTTATTTTATCTCTTCTCTAATAAACACTTAAGACTTATCCCATTTTATCCAGGGGAAATAATTTCCCAACATCAACCATAAATAGGTTGCCATTTTTTCCTCCTAATATAATATTTCACATGACTGTCAGTAGGAACAATAATCTCTTCATCCTAAACTTGTTTGTGGACATTGATCAAATATATTATTTTACACTCATACTATATATGCCTAATTTTATGTAAATACTTATCAAAAGTATAAAGTGAGTAGAGGTAAAGTTATTAAGTAGACTTCTAGCCCAGATGTTTGGGTGCTAAAGAACTCCATTTTGGACTCTCAAGTTCTCTTTCCTTTAGTATTAGTCCTAGGAATTCTGAGGACACTGGGGTTTCTTGGTTCCTTATTTAATTATATTCCAAGGAGCCAAGATACTGCTATCTTTTGAAAAATACAGATGGAAGAAATTTTATCCTAAAATAATGTTTATGTAAGATATGTATATATATTCACAGCTCTATATTCATAATCTCATAAGAATGCTTACTAATACTTTTAAGACCCCACTCATTTTCTGATAACATTGAGGAAAAGAAAGTTTTAGATCATTAGAAATTAAATAGCATTCTCAGCATTCTAGAGAAATAGTGAAGACCTGGAAATTTAAATGAAAGAAAACCCTGGTGAGCTAAATAGCAAATGTGAACACTATGTAGTTGAGATTCTTTGAGAACTCAGCAGTTTCCAGGCATTAGTACAAAAGTGACTATTTTAAATTAGAATGTCTTGAACTATATGTGTTTGGTGGAAAAGCCTAGACTGATTTCTCACTTGCAGATTCCTAGCATTAAAATAAATTGTAAATATATCATTTTCATTAATTTAATATATTCTAAAAGTGTATATCTCTAAAGATCCCTAAAAAGTTACATGAAGGTGTGATTTATAAGCAATATATTGCCTCAGTTTTCTAGAAATTTTTCTTTGATTTCAGTCTGATTCTGAGAACTTTAAGTATCAAAAGCAAAGATTTGGTTAAGATCATTCTCTTTTGTAGAACCAAGATAAGACTGTGTACATTTACTAACACTTACCAAATATACCCTTTAGAATAAAGGAAAAACTATGTTCCTTTGAAAACTCATGTCCTTGGTGATCACTTCAAAAATTCCTTACTAGCCATGTACAGACAGAGCCCTCTTTTTTTGGCTCTCAAAACTGATAGTAGTACTTTCCTTTTTAAGTGAACATATATGGACATGCATATTATTAGTGTATTTTAGCTGATACTCTAATAAATTTATCATTTGAAATATTTTATTCTATGTTATGTAATTATAAGTGTCCAAAAGCCAAGGATGAAAAATGTGAATTCTCTTTCATGACTTTTAAAATATACTTTGCAAGAGCATGATAATTGGACTTCTTTCTTTAAGTGTCCAAACTCAGCTGAGCCTGTCAAAGACTGGAGCGTTAGTCAGAGGTGGTAGTAGGCCTAGAACGTGGGCCATGAAGGAAAGATTTTCTGATACGTGAGCTAAACAGGGGAAGTCAATAATTAAAGCTACAGTCAGATGATTTCCAGGGAGGCTTACTACCAAAAGAAGTGCTTTATCACCTATCAGGTTTCTTCCACTGGGCAAAAGTATCTTTGCTCTCTGTTCTTCATTCTGATTTTGGGAGAAGACCGAGATGTCCCAGAAACAAAAACAACTTCTGATAAAGCTCGTTATTATTTCTTTCAAATTGCTGATTTGCAACATGAATAAAATAGATTATTAAGTATGTTAATTAGTATTGAATAAAACAAACAGGATAAGATATCTCAGCATAAAGATCACTCTCAACATTTGTCTAACTGCCAACTCTAGAGGGCTTATTAGACAGTGTATACCCAGATGGAAAATTGTTAGGACCTAGAGACAAGAGTGAGACACAGCAGGCAATTTGAGGATAGCCCAGAAACAAAGAATAGGAGGTGCAGGGTGATGGGATATTAGCATAAAGATATTAGATAAAGAAAGACCATCCCATCTATCAACACTAGGCAGTACCCAGTGGATACATGGACCACAGACTTTGTCCAAAGTTTATCTAGAGGCAGGCCAATTGGTATAGATCCAGAGAGATGCTGGTAGTGTCAGGGAGTTCTAACAGTGGTAATATAATAATAGTACTATAGTTCAGGGATATGACTCTAGTCCTAGAGAGAGATTAGATCAAGACAGGACCTTAATAATAAAAATAGTAATAGCTTCCATTTATCAAGCAGTTACCATGTATTGTGCAATGTGTTACATATGAATCTTAACAACAACCTTATGACAAAGGCATTATGATCATCCTTTTGTTACATACGGGGAGATTTAGCAATGACCAATGAACTTATTCAAGGTCACTCTGCTTCTAAGATATGACTTGTGCCTAAGTAATTTGGTTCTAGGATGTGCATGCTTAATTACTACTAGTACTCAGTTCAGTTAGCAGGATGAATTGAAAACCTTCACACGGACCAAAGAATAAATTTAAAAAATGATGGGAAAATAAGTTTGCCAGCAACATTAAGAATTATTTGGAAAAGTGATTCTAAGTTATTGAATCAAAAGATTAAAGTAGTCCTGCCTATGGACATTACAAAGCTATACACAATCCGTGTCATTAGAACAAGGTATAGTTGAGATATAATGTGCAGTAGAAGGCAACATAATTTATCAATAGGCTAGTATATGAAGTAAAATGCCCTAGTCAGAAAATTAGTAATGTGCCATTGGCCACAATCTTTAGGAATGAGACAACGAGAAGAATAAAATGTATTTGTTGCATTTAATTTAGGCCACACCAAGATAGTTAGGGTGCTTGAAAACAGATTGCTTCTAAGGAGCAGAATAGTATAATTCTGTTTTGGATATTTGTGAACTGACAGTTTATAAAGTTCAGGTATAAAAAGAGAAGAGCAAGCATCCATCAAACATTTCTTGAGCACCCACTAAAGCACTATCCTAACCATGAGAGTATATATTAAAGAGCAAAACAGGAACAGACTTTGTGTATAGGGAACAGTCCATTGGGTTGAGATAATTTTAAAAATATGTGAAAAATGTATTGATGATATTCCTCCCAGAGTACAAAAGAGATGTCAGTAACAAAGGATGGTCCTTGATGTCACAAGAAATAAAGGAATATCAGGTCAGATGTCTTCTTTCATTTAAGAGCCTGGAGAAAACGATTGCTTTGAATCAGTTGGCAGAAGAGAATCAAAAAGACAGTTATACAGGTATACTTTTTCAAATAACTATATTTCACCAAAGTACTAAATTTCTCCAGTTCAAATTATATCAGAAATGTATTCTAAAATATTTTATAAATAGCATCCTAGATAGGAGGCTTCTATACACACAGCCAAATCTTTTAGCAACAAATCAATACTCTGTGAATTGTAACAGCAGAGAATCTGCTTGTCTTTCTTATTAGCCTACCTCCTGGAAAGCAACTTTGTTTAATAGAAAAAACAGAATGGATGGAGGAATAGATGGACAGATGGGAGGATGGATGGATGAATGGAAGGGTGGCTAGATAGATGGATAGAGATAAATACTTAGGTAGTTATATATAGGTAGAGAGAAAAAGAGAGGGTAGGTATTTTAAGGAAGAAAATAATTCTGGAGATTTTTGGGGGGATAGAATAAAAGTTATGACCAGAGAAGAAAGGAGTCTGGGGAAAAAATGATAAGCATTCTGTTAAATCCTTGTTAACCATGTTGATATATCAAATCGTGAATTCTACATTTTCAGTAATTATAAAATCATAAGTATTCCACTTTTCTCTGAACCAAGCTTAGATAAAAGTAGAAAAAAATTACCATTTGAATATAATGCATGTCTAGGTATTTTAGAAACAAATTATGATGGTGATAAATTCAAGGATTCATTCAAGTCATCCTAGTGTTTGTTCATTGCATGCCTCAAGTATGTCAAGCAGTGGAGAAGTAGTAAGTAATAGACACAGTCCCACTGGAGTAACAGTCTGGTTCTTTCAATTAATCCAACAGTGTGTTCTGATAATGTAGAAATAAATGAAGAAACAACAATGGAAGACAGTGTGATTGTCACTAACTTACTCACATAAGCATGATGAGAAAGATAGTACTTCCTGACTGTGAATTCACAACACATGCATCAGCTGGAAACTCCCTGTGCCTAGTACATAAATTCAGCCATCCATTCCTATTGAATTTTGAGGTTTCAGGGGGCAGGGTGGGGGGGAATAAAAGCTAAACTCACTTGTACCATGCACATGAATGAAACAAGTGAGCTTGACATTCAAGCTTTTTGATTCAAGCAAAACTTCATTTAGTTTATTTCTAGAAGCTTGTTCACACCTCCTTTGGCAAGGGAAAAGTGACTGAAAACACACCAAAGCAGAGAATGGATAGCATACTGTTGGAAGTATTGAGACTTTCCAATAGAGGAAAGAAACTTAAAAAGACAATTTTCACTCCTTACGGTCCTAGGGAATGTAAGGATCAAATAATATGGAAAATGTAATTAATAACTTGATATTTTATAATAATCATAAATTTAAAAGCAGAAAAAAGAAAAACAAAACACACATGACTTCATTTCATATATTTATTGCCAAAACAGTTCCTTACTAAAGATCTTGCTAATTTAGAAATCCTCGTGACGTGTTTGTGAGATTTTTCAGAAGCAAGATTAAAACTATATCTTTTCATACATTTTCCTTTTGTTTTCCTGATTTGGATGAGGATAGTATGTATTTTCGAGTACTTCAAATTCTTACAAAATTATCTTCCTTTTTGAAAGCGAATTGTTTTTACAGCCATCAGAGGAGTTTCCCCAGTACATATCTTTAAAAGGTGGGAATAAGAAAATCTGGCTTCAAGTTTTTGCTTCATGTTTTTGGGCCTTCCTACCTCATTTAGAGGGGCTTAAGTTACTGATCCTAGGTCACTTCTAGTTTTAAAAGTAATTCCATAACTTGCCTAGGTACTTTGAGGTATGTGAACAGTTTCAAGAAAATCTCAAATCACAATGAAAGGAGTTGCCATCATATCCATATGGAAGTACAGAACAAAACTTGTCAACAGTTGCTGCTCATTACAGCTGATATGCTATAAATGGTTGTTGACACTGAGACCAGATGTCATGGAAAATCCTGCATCATTAGGAAGCAATGGGGTGGGGAGAGAACCCATGTGTAAGAATGTCAGTAGTATCTATTTTAAAACCAATCTAAAATGATTGCATTGTAAGAATTTAGAGACAATCTCAATGGAAAAAGACTAACATAATAGTTTACATTTAAGTTTGGAGTACAGACATTCCTCAAGTTATGATACTTGATTCATTATATTTAATAAATATTCTGCACATTGAAATGACCAGCTATACTGGAGAGTAATAGCTAATCCTAATGTGTCTATTGTCTCTTACAGAGGAAAGGGGTCTTGTGATAAAATCCCATTGGATTTCACCATTCCATGTACTGTTAGTAGATATAATATTGCCCTTATGATGTTCATTTGAAAGATGAAGGATTAATTAATTAGTCCCAAGGGTCTGGGTTGCCCAAATTCACATAGTTAAGAACTTTTAGGGCAAGAACATGAATCCAGATCACCTTCTTTTTCTATATCATCATGCTGACCATTTCTCTCATAACGACAGCTGTAGCTATATTGGAAGACATGTTTCTTATCTCACCTTTATCATTAGTTTTAGGGAATCAAAATAGGGGAATAGTGGCAGATAAGAGTGTAGTGTTGATCCTTTCTACGGAAGTGGCCACTGATTAGGTGAGAGAGTCTACTCTTTCAGCTTTTGTGGAATATAACCGCAAATTATCTTCCTTTCTGTAGGCATTCAGAATTTGAACTACCCTGCCTGCTAGTGAACTTGTGTAACACAACAGTTTTTAAATTGGAGGCTGGACAGATGTTAGTGATTAAAGAAAATCAGAATAAATGTGCTTGTCCTGGTTGAAATGTTGCTTTAGAAATTCATGGTGATTAAACCTCCCACACCTTTGCAGAATATGATAAAAGGATAACTCAAACTGATGTATTTCAAAGATTTGTATATAAATCAAATTTGCATGATGTTTTTAATGTTTCATTGGAACCAGACATTTAAAGCAAGCTGTAATGAAATATTTTCTAAAGCAAATACACCTTTAATAAAGTAATCATCCTAATTCTTCAGTTTGCATTCCGTAATTCTATATTTTATATTTCCCTAAAAGATATATACATAAACATGAATCCACACCAGTGATATTAATTTCTATAACTATATTATTGCCTTGAAAGAGCCTGTCTTTTCCTGCACATAACTGCAGCTGAACAGTCTTCATTGGTACAAAGTGAAACACTGATCCAGATGGATTTATTATTTTCCTGGAATACTCATAAGACCCTACAGTGAGTTCTTCTAGGTCATCTCTAGTTAAGATATTTGCCCCAGTCATTCAGAGTTCATGCATGATAAAAATCTGAAGCGTTCTATTTATTCTGAATTGGCAGATACTTGGTTATTAAGGTCATGATGTACATGGCACTGCCCAGAAGCTTTTTTGATTTAGTTATAAAAGCAAAAGCATCTTAAATTTTATTTTAGGTTTATTCATTAATGACACTGGCATTTGCCCAACAAACTTCAATACAATTTGACTTAAAAGACCAAAAATGACTAATGATTTCTTGGGAGATTGGAGCTCTCTCCTTGAATTAGTATGTGGTTGACAAATTAGGACAGATGTGTATTAGCGGAGGTCTCTGACATTTCAATTCCTTTAAATGTGAAGGTCACAAAGAAATGTCATCAACTATTGTTTACAGTTTGATGTGATTTTTCTGTTATTTATTCCATAAATTAAGAGCTGGAAATTCCTTCTTGATTAAATTAGAAAAGTGCATGAATATAGCTGAATGTAAATTGTAGTTGTGAAAATAAAGTGTCAAATATTAATCATATAGCATGATTATATACTATGCAGTTATTGGTAGATAACCAGAGTTCCAAGTAATTTTAAATGTTAGTTTCTACTAAAAGTTATGGAGTTCTTCATATTCTAAAGACATCTTCATCCCAAAGCCTGAATTACAGTAGTTATGTATTTAGTTGTTGAGGTAGTTCAAAACCCTACCTATCAGCCCTAGAAAATGTCAGAAGTTTCCTCACATTCACCAATTGTCATAATAGTGATGAATCTGATGGCAGTGAGCAGCAATAGCCTGAAGAAATCTGGTACTTAATTAAAACTTAACTTGCCCACACTCTGGTTTCTTGTAGATTTAACCTAATTTCTTCCAATTTCTGGTTATGGGTCTTTGCTAATTTGCATGGCTGGCTTAATTAATAAATTAAATACTGGTTTGGGCTGTGTTTATACAGGGTCAAAACAACCAACAGAATTAACCAATGCACTAAAAAAAACAAGTCCATGAAAAATATGAAATTAGTTGTTTGTCAATTTATAAATAATACAACTAATTTAATTGACTGAATTTTTAGATTTTCAGACGATTGTTTTGGCACTTGTAAAGTCCACTGTTTCCCAACTTTTTTCAGTCTGAGACATACCTCTGAATTTGCTGGGTCTTATCTCAACGTAGCAAGACTTTGAACTACTCATATATGTATATATATACCAGTCTAGCCATATGTTCATCCAGATACTTGGGACTATATAGACTTTGCTGTGTGTGTGTGTGTATATATATATATATATATATATATATATAAATAAGCCTCCTTTTCCTAACCATTTTTCTCCCTTCATTTCTTAAAATCCATAAAGACGATCAAGACTTTGTCCTGGTGCTTATTTTCAAAGCATCAATATGTCTTAATGCACTGGTTGGGAAACAGTGGTATAGACATAGCCTTATTCCAAGACTGAGTAATCAGTCCTTGAGTAATGATAAATACCCAGGAAAATAAAAATGTATCTCTTTCATGGTATTCTTAGATGATATGAAAATAAATATATAAGTAATGATTTGAATCACACTTTAAAGAAATTCAAATTCTGTTAAATAAAATAACTGGCTTAAAAAGAAAAAGCTAACTATAACATTTGGCGAATAGTAATTCACTATTTCTGCCTTTAAGGATAAACAGATTCTTAAAGACAGCAATTTTAATACGTAAATCAGAATAAGTCTCCAAAATTTGTACAGGATTGTTTGGAAACATTGAGGAATCAAAATCACTACATTTGGATCCAAATTCTTGAAGTCGACTAGGATTTAATTTGCACACTTTCATTTGCCAAATGTCTGTAGATTGGTTCAACTTTTTTTATCATTTTGCCAAGTTTCCTTCTGCTAAACATGCCTGTCCTTTATTAGGCTTCTAAGTCAATGTCTGTGGCCAACTCTGGATCTGAAGTGGCCCTTGGAAGCATGTGAGCAGGCCAAGACAGGTGCTTCCATTCATTTGGTCTCTCCCTGAGTATATTCTCTCTTCTCCCCAGTATTTCCCCAATACATTTATTGCATCTGTCAGATGCCTGCACACATGATAATTTTAATCATTTGCTAACCATATTTTTCCTGGGATTTAGGAATGACAGTGTCCAGACAAGAGGACAGTGCATGACATTTTTCCCTTTCCTAATCTTATAAAATGTTGCTAATTTTGAATAGTCACTTAAAATAGGTTCTCACTTCAATCTCTTTTTTTTCTTTCTAAATAAAGCCTGAGAATTTGCTTTTAGCTAGCAAATCCAAGGGAGCAGCTGTGAAACTGGCAGACTTTGGCTTAGCCATAGAAGTTCAAGGGGACCAGCAGGCATGGTTTGGTGAGTGGGTCCTCTCTCCTTCATGATACTCTTAGTTTTCTGGCTTAAGTCACATTCCACTTCCTGATCAAAATAAAATATAAATGTTCATCCTAACAACAACTTCATCAATTTTATGACACTGGAAATTAATAGGCACTTAAGTTTACTGATATTAAGAAGTGTATAATCTAGAAATAATTTAAGGCATAATACTGATAGAAGAGAAAGAACACATACAATTTTTCATTCTTAAAAGATGGCTGAGAAAATGGACCCTGTCTTAAGAATTAATAGGGGTGCAGTCTTCAAAGAGTAATTTCTTTGTATATGAGAGGAAATTGATTTTTCACATACAACTTCACATGATGCCAAAACTGCTATGTAAATATTAGATACTCAGGAAATACACACAGAAAGTTCACATATTTAATGAGTTAAAGTTTTTCCTTTTTAAAATATATAGCACATGAATATGTTTCACATTAGTTTCTATTGCTCCAAATTGTCAGTGTGCTTTCTGAAATCCTGATAATTTTGAAATTTCTTCATTGTGTGATTTCTTTCTTGGCATTTAAGGAAGAAATTAACTCTAGATAAATTTAAACTATAGTATTTCTTACCAGGCTTACAGATTTTTCATGATTCAGCCTGAATAAATTAATTTATTCACTGATTTTCGTATGCCTCTCTCTGTGGTTTCCCAGCATTAACCTATTTTCATGTAGTGTTCTAAAGTATAATCTCTCCCCAAGCCTCAGTCTTATTTCTCTTCTGACTTTAGAGTTTAATACCTCCAAGATGGATTTAATACCTCCAGATTTGGCAATTGGTTTGTCATATTTTGAGGGGTGGGGGTGGGGGTACAACAGGAAGTAGTGAGGCAATTGCACAGACACATAAATTAAATAGAAGGTCCTGCCCCTCCAGGAGCTGCTTCTGAGGCATATCAAAAACTACTTAGCATGCAGGGTGGGATGTAGCATGCATGAGGTATCTGGGAGCACAGCAGAGGAAATAACAAAATCCACTCTTGGGAAACCTTCAACAGTGAGATAACACTTAGCTTCACTAATGAATGGATGAGCAATTTATTCACTGGCATTCAAGGGTATAATGGCACTCTAGACAGAGGACTTAACACATGCAAAGGTTCAGAAGCATAAAACTATTCTTTTTCTATTTTAGGAATAACAAAGTTTGATATAATTAAAGTATCCTGGGTTAAAGGCAGTAAATGAGTCAGGAAAGGATTGTATATCCTTTGGGGTTTGGCTTTTATCTTAGAGGTTTCAGGGATATAGTGAAACATTTTAAGTAGAGAGTGGCATAATCTGCTATATGTCGTGTAATAATGGTTTTGCTAGCAGTGGTAGAGGATTGTAGAGTTGAAATAATGCAGTAGTTCAAGTTATGCATGATGAGAGCTTGAAGTAGGGAATATACAGGAGCAAGCAAATTCCAGATTACCATGAAAAACAGGCAGGGCCTGTGAACTCTAAAGGAATCTCTTGAGAAAAAGTAAAGGCCTCAGACATTGGGTTCAAAGACAGGACTCTAGTCCCTGGTAGCAGGGAGGTGAAGTTTTATAAGATCAAAGCAGAATCACACTTTAGGAGAGATTTGGGATATGAGACAAGATACCAAAATAGGTGCTTAGACTCAGGGACATAATTGCCAGAACCGGGTACAAGCTGATGAGTGGATATCAGGAATATGACAGAAGAAACCTTATTTTCAGAGCTGAGGCTCAAAATTAAGGTCAGCAACTTGGCTTAAGGATAAGAGAGTTGGGATTGAACACCAACTGGAGATTTTTAAGAACTGATCCTGAAAACTAAACCAGGGCTGAGAATGGAGGTGTCCCTAGATATGCAGAGAAAGATTATAGAGGCAAGAACCTACACCAGGCAACCAGACCCCTATGCTAACACTTACACCAACATGCATTGTTTTCCAGTTACTGGGTTCTCTGTTTAGCTCCTCACAAGCTGTTTATAGGCAAGACTTTATGTAGTGTGAAAAATCCTGCTTTTTGAATCAGAATACCTGTGTTTATACCGACTCTGATTCTTAATAGTTGTATGATATTGGGCAAGTCATTTTAACTCCATGAGGTCAATATCCTCTCTGTAAGTAGAGATAATATATACATAGGACTATTGTGAGATTAAGTGAAGTGGTCCATAGAAAATGCCTGGGTTATGAAAGATGTCCAGTAATTTCTTTTAAATTATCTTGGTATGAAACACAGTGTCTCATCTGTTTGCTTAGTCAATGAAAGTCTTTGAGTGAATGAGTGAGAGACAGAATATAACAGGTTAGTGAAAGCAATAGCATCCCAAGAAATGGTACAGATTTTTAAATTGGCATAGTTCATTTCTAAAAGTCAGTAACAGATCAGGAGTAAACTGATCAGCATGGTGCTCTCAACAGGTGAGTTCTTGTTAAGGTAACTATTAGGGCGATGACTTTTAGGATGTGTATCTTTAGTTCTAAGAAAAGTCAGTGTTTTGGAAGTATAGAAAAGCATAGTTTGAAAGTTTGAGAGAACACATAAGCCTTTTTTTTTTTTTCAGCTTATTCTATTTAAACTCAAATCCACACGGTCACCTGAGGGAAGAGGAGGCATGTGGTGTTCTGTGATCCTTTTGGATGTACTGCCAGATATAAGTTTAGGTATTAGTAGCAAGGGCATGTGTTAATATGCATGGCTTTAATATTTGTCATTATTATCTGCCATCATAGTATTTGACTAATATTATCTTTTAAAATTTAATGTTAACATTTAGGGGGTAGGGGAGGCTTAGTTACTTTTTAAAAAGCAGGGTTTTTGCATAATTATATACATATATAATATCTATTATAAATAAATATAAAACTATACAAGGCATTATAGAAGCCTTTTTAAATCTCATTTTTAAGTCCAGAATATGCTTGGTTTTTTCTATGTTCACTTCTCTCTTCCTAGCCTGTGATCTATTTGAATATAAGCCAAAAATGCTAGAAGTGACACACTATGTTCATACATTGCTAAGGTGGCTAGGAAAATTACCAAATAGAAATATCCAAATATAGCCTTTTTTTCCTATGGCACTGGAAATTCTATTTGCAATACATTTCTAGCTTTTTGTTGTTGCTAGAAAAAGAAAAAGGATGTCTACTATGATCATTTTATTGACAAATTACTTAACCACTTGTTTGCTATGTTGTATCTCTCTTTTTTAAATATTAAGATTTTCAAATTACAGTAGGTTGCAATATAACACTGGTTAATGGATACATTTCCAACAGTAAGTAATTCTGTTTTCTATTTTTATCTGTTTTGATATTACTACTGACTTTTCAGAATGAGACACATACACTATCCCTAAACAGGCAAGCCCTCTTTAATTTCCCTCTTGATAATATATATATCAAGATATACCTAGATTGTTATGAGTTTAAATCTCCCTCTAAAGAAAGCCTTATCTGTTTTACTCTCAATATTTTTGTTCATGAGGGTACATTGTAGAGTTCACTGTTTTCTAAGGTTTGTGCATTTAGTTGTATTCTTTGAAATTCTTAAGGCCCCCACCAACTGCTCAAATGATAGTTGTACTAAATAAGAATTGATTTGATGGTATTTCCTTAGCATTTTGGTTTCCAGAAGAGATTTGTAATAATTTACATTTAAATCAGCCCTTTCATTTCTTACTTCCATGGTGCCTTACTTCCCCACATTTTCTACCTAGGTGAAATACAGCTAACATTTCCTGCTGTAGGTCAAGTATTCTGCTAAGTTATTTAAGACATATATTTAAAGTTCATTAATTCTAGATAGAATGGTGCAGATTGTATATAAAAGGGTGATTAGAATTCAGAGAAAGGACCACTGAGAACTGTAGGTTGCTTAGGAAATCTCTAAAAGAGAAATAATTTAGAGCCATCCTCTGTTAGAGAAGAGACAGAGAAAAAAATTGAGGATTCAAGGAACAGAAAAAGTTGTGTTAAGATGAAAATGAGAAGGGACCTTAAAGAGATTAGTTAGGTCAACTGCTCAGAAGTAGGGAGAAATAATTTTGGATGAATGAGGAGGGGAACAAGTTGATAAAGGATCTTGAAGGGCAAGCTAAGGATGTTGGGTTTAATCTGGATGCTGGCATCGGTTTCCCATTGGTTTCTCTATCTATCTCAACTTTAGAGGAGTTGGAAAGGTATAGCTGGAATTAGAGAGAGAGAGAGGCATACCAGAAGCACTGGCAAGCTCTTTAAAACTACCATGTCCATGCCCTACTTTGGAATTAACTGACTCCATATCCCTCTTTCAGGTAATCCTCAAATTTTAGCCATGGGTACCACCATTTTTGCTCAGTAATTCTATTCACCTCCTAACTACCTAGCAAACTGTTTTGCAAATAGAGGTTGAAGTTGAGGTGGATCACCCATGGCCCATGTAATGCTTAATCTATAACCCACAAGTCTTTTCTTGGAGTCCTTCTCATTGTCCATCCCAGTCTTCTCCCCAAAGAAACAAAGCTAGTGGAAATGAGATGGATATAGGGGAAAAAGGTGAAACCTTAAACCTTATGCCTTATTTTCTAATGTAATTTTGTTCAGAAAAGGAACCACGCAATTGTATATATGTTTGTTTTTAATACCTCTTTGCACATTGTTTGTACTTGATAAGTATAAATTTGCCACAGAGATGGGGTAAAAAGAAATTCCTTTCTTGGATACTTTGCATCCCAGTATGCACAGAATGTGTTTCATTGATTTGTGGTCTGAGGAATTCCAGATTGCATATCCTTTTAAAGAAATTTTCCAAATTTATTTGTGCCTTTAAAGAAAACCTTCAAATGAGAATAGTTATTTTGGATATTTTTAAAGTAAATATTTTATATGAAAAACTATTCTTTTCAGAAATAAGTGTTTTACTCTAGGTTCTTACTTTCAGTTGATTATTATTTAAGTATACCTTATTGAATTCTGCACTGATATATAAGATATGAAAGTTTCTTTTGCATTCTAGTTTCTCTTACCACATCTCCTTAAGTTCAAAGTCTAGTTGATACTTGTTTAAAAGTGACTCTTAAATTTTTCTGAGTCTTCTCTTTCGTTGCCAATTTACAAGTACACACTGATTATTTAGTAGTACAGTGAGCTCTTTGATATATTCAGGGCTTATTTCTTCTCTTGTTGGTTTCTTCAGTTACTTCCAGCTGTACCCTACCCCCACTCCCAATAGACTACTTTCAAAAATGTTTACTGAAATTTTGCTTTAAATTTGTCCTTAGGCTCTATGTTTTGGGACCTTTTATTTTGTATGAATACTTCTTATAAAACATTATTTAGGTATCATGGTAACTACCATCTTTTTTAAAGTTCTAATATTATCCTCATTTTACTCCTTAATTCTTTCCATCTTTAGATTTAATGCCCTCATAAGTAAATGAAAATAAACTGCTAACCAAGTTTGCTTAATTTTACACAGTGACTATACATTATGATAGATTGACCTTCATATCTGTAAAAAAGATGCAATTTTCTAATCAGCTAAGGCAGAACAGACTAGTGTTAATATCTAGAGAGAGTAGTTAAATTATTTTAGTATTCTGAAAACCTTGTTTTATTTTGACAAATATATCATCAGATAAAAAAGGCCAAAGAAAGTTTTTTTTTCCTTCCTTCCACACATCATGGTGATTTTGTCAATTCAGCTCTAGCTCATTAACATCTGTTTTCCCTAGGTTTTGCTGGCACACCTGGATACCTTTCTCCAGAAGTTTTACGTAAAGATCCTTATGGAAAGCCAGTGGATATGTGGGCATGTGGTAAGGAATCATATTTTCAAGCAAATTTTGTAGTACACTACTAGCATTGTTATAATTTAAAATATTATCATTTTCGCTTGAAGTCCATGTTCTCTAATGATCAACTTCGAGTAGAAACTCCCACACATAAAACACAGATTGCTGTGTTTCTGATTCAGTAGGTCTGAGGTGAAGAATTTGCATTTTAACAAGTTCCCAGGTGATGCTGATGTGGGAGGAAGCCCTTTTAGAACCTAGACTTAGGCTGTCTCCTGTGGTGGTTCTGGGTTTATGCTACTATCCTCCTAGTTGCCCCAACCAGCCCTTACGACTGATGGCATGTGTGCCCGAAATGCTTGGCAGGGAATAAGAAGGAATAGTGGATCTTGGAAAAGAATGAAACTGTCTGTCCTATGGAAACTAGACTCTCAATTAGAACTTTAGCAACCAATTCTAATCAAGTAAGTATCCTGTGCAGGCCTAAGGACATATAATGAGATAATTTTCACTGCAGATTTTGAAATGGAATTTCTATGTATCTACATATGCTGCAAATAAGTGAAAGACTGAAATAAAGGGCATACAATAGGATATTCTGAAATATTTTTCTACTAGAGTGTCAAACTAGAAATAAATCAAGCTTCAAGGCAATAAAGCATTTATTTGGGGTCTTAGAATTGCAATTTGGGGAGCACAGATTCAGGTAGCAACCCAAATTGTGTCCATTTGGCATTTCCAAGCAAAGGCTTTTATAGGAAAAGTAGATTAGACAAGCTGTTTGTGGTTAGTGGATTTTTGGGGGGTATTCTAATTGTCTTTCAGGTTAGATAGTTAACTGAGAGCTTTATCTTGTGATTTGTTTTATGGTCCAGATGTCCTTGGGGTTGAGGCTTTGCATGCTTTGGCAGTTGATGATATCTGGTTAAGACCTACATAGGAGCCACCTGCAGAATGGCTCCATTTTAAATCTCTTAGCCATAGTAACTCTATTTTGTTTTATTTCTTTTAACAAGGGTTATTGACACAAACTAGTTCCCTAAGTCCCTGGTATTGTGTTAATACTCCAAGTCTATAAATAGGTGTTTAAAGATCATAGTTTGGCTTTAATGTGCTGTGGACAAATTTCTCTGCCTTTGGTGTTTGTCGGCAAGCCTGGAAAGGAGTTGATGAAAAACTTTCCCTTCCTTCTGAAAATAACTTTTTAGATTTGGTTTTATTTTAAAAAACTTAATCATCACAACTTCAGAGTCATAGATTATCCCACATTGTATTTCTTGTCAGCTTTATTTCCTCAGCAACAGCAGTGTCATATTGGATTTTAAACTGGATGGATCTTTGGCTTTAGAGTTACCACCATGCTTAGGAAGGCAGTTTTGGGAAGAGCACTATATTTGGAGTCATCATGCCTAGTCTTTGCTTTGCTCCTACTAATCCTGTCTCTTTAATCTCTGAATTGATTTCTTTACCTGTAAAACAGGAATATCTTACCCTATCTACTGTTATCCTAGAATTATAAGCAAGTCAGATAGGGAGCTCTAGCTGAAGGCATTTTGTAGTCTGTAAAGCAATTCAAAATGCAGACAACCATTATTATTCTAAAACACTGGAATTACCACTTAATTAAAGGGTAATGACTTAGGTATGCCCCAAGCTCTGGCTCTCCCTGCCTACCTCAGTGTATCTTCTAAGCCTGACTCCTAAAGTGTCTTTAGGTAAAAGCATTTTGGCCAGATGTCCTTGTTCAAATCTAAATGTTAATAGCATATAGCTCAAATATTTCCCTTCTTAGTAATAAATCAACTCCTAGCACAGGTATGTTTGTGCTGATGAACTTAAAAAGTAGTAAAAAGGGGAGCGTCTACAACTGATTGGTTGAGCTCCTGCTTTGCATGTACGAGGTCCAGGGTTCAATCCCCAGTACCTCCTAAAAAAAGAAAAGTAGTGAAGAGTTCCCTGAGAGAGAGAGTCAGACACAGATGGATTTTGTGGAGGAGAGAAGTCAAGGTCCTAGAGTGCTGTGCTACACTTGACCCTTGGACACTAGACTGGTCAGTAATGCTGTGGAGGAAGGAGGACTTGGATGCTGCTCAGGCTTTCTTTGCTTCTTCATCAGATGGCCTAAGGCCACCACTCTCTCTGGCTCCCCCAGCCCTGCCTTTTCCTTTATCCCTCCTTCCTTTTCTCATTTCTTTCCTATTTTTCCTCTTTCCTTTCCTTTCTCCTGTCTGCTTCATAGGTGAAAAGGTGGTATGTATAGTAGTTAAGAGAATACACTCAGCTCTTCAACTTACTAGCTCTGTGATGTGGCAAAATTATTTAGTCACTCTGTATCTCAGATGCCTCTTATAAAATGGAGGTTATAATAGTACTTTCCTCGTAGGACTGCTGAGAGGATTTTTTAAAAATAAGTATTACAATTATTATTAGAAAATGAGTGCTTCTTTGTAAATGAAGTTTCCAGATAACTGATATGTAACCTTATGATAGTCTTAAAAAAAATTTTTAATCAATGATTCAGCATTATAATTATAAACATCAATATTATGATGAATATTATGATGCCCTTTCTGATTACCTGAATATCACACACCTTCAATCTGCTTTGTTTGTTTGCTTCTCAAGTCTTTTGTTTGATTTTCTTTTGTTCTGCAAGAGATGGTATTGTGAACAAATTTCACAACTCCTGAATCATGTTTCATTCATTCAAAGAATTTAAATAAATACTTTCATTTGTTTGATTCTTACATTAAAAACAGTTTTTCACAATGTGTAAATTTTAATGGTCCATTTCTTTATACATGCAGTATATATACTGGTGAAAAACACAAAAAACTGATATCTGTGTACCAAGGGTTTTTCCCTGGCTGTGCAGCAGGATCACTGGTGAAATGTTTCGGTAGAGACACATCAGACCCTGCTTGGGCTCTCTGCTTTAGTGGGTCTAAGATGGGTGCTGGCAGCTACATTTTTTAATAACCTTTGATATATCACCAGGGTTTGGACTCACTGTCTTAGACTCATCAAACACACTATACTCAGTTAATATTACTTCGGTAAATTTTAGTATGCTTGGTTTCTGGACTTTCTGTTTGAGTAAATTTCCATAATACAGTTTGTATACCTAACCTTTTTAAATAATGAAATGTCTTGTAATAATAGGATTTCACATCGGTGAAATGTAAGCTAACTTATACAACAGAAGCTCTTAACTTTCATAGCTGAGAAAGGGAAGAAGGATAGGTGAAGAGTTGTTTTCCTCTTTGTTGCCTGAGCTAGTAACATTCTTAAAGCCTAACAAAAAATTCAACAAACAGAGGTATATACATAAAATCATAAGTATACACACATACAGATCTTATGAATAATTTAGAAATTAAATGAGTAATAAAAACTTAGAGCCACATCTACAGGCTTCAACCCCAATTTTGCATTGGCTGAGCCACCTTTCACTTTGTTTAGTTCTAACCTGCCCTTTACTTTCTTCATATAGTGTTCTGCAAACAGACAAATCCCTTTAGGATAAGCCATGTCCTATTTAGAGGATATATTTGCTACTATATCCCATTTTCTTTATAGACTGTGCATCTTTTAATTGTGTGCCTAGAAATATACTAGGAATTATACAACTATGGAAATGTCTTCGATATTCTAATATTACATATTTGGGGTGGGGTGGTAATGACTATAACTGGGAACATCATAATGGACTCTTCTGCCTTTTGTTACATTTTGGGTCACTGCTATGGCTTTGGAATATTATTTTACCTTTTTATTATAAGTCCTTCACTCAGTTAGTGCATGAAACTTACATTAAACTTTATTTATAAGATAGTGCTTCCTTCTCATCACCATTGTAATAATCACCAAAGTAATGTACACCTTATTTGGTTGCTTTTCGGTTATGGCATATCTCAAGAGAAATACTTTTCAACCATCTGTTAGCACTAACTGTTGACAGTTGAGCAGTTAGTTCTTTTCAAGGCTAGACAGTGGGCAGTGTTGTAAGAAATGACACTATCCAGAGAATAAAAGTACTGTAAGACAAGCCATTTAGCAGAATGGCAGCTAGTCTTCTCTGAGAAATAAGCTGTGAGTACCCACTACAGCAGATTCTTTGTCTTTTTGGCAGGTGACAGCAGAGAAAAATGAAGCACAGCATTGGTATAATGGCTAAAAGAAGTCTATTCATTATTTTTATTAGAAATATGCAATTATCTGCATATATAGGAAATCTCAAATACTTATTACCATTGCCTTGCCTTTGTGATCCAACACAGAGTGTGGTCTGACCTGTTCTCAATCTTTGGAAGCAACTAGTCCATTACTGAAAAGTAAATAATAGGCATTAATGAAATGAGACCGTATCTCCACATTCTGCCACTAACAATAGTAAATTGATTTGATGGCTTTTCTGCATGTATAGCTATTTCCATAATCCCTTAATGGGAAGGGCAGATGCTGATTTTGGTTGCCATTGGATCACTGGTTTTTGCTAGAACTTTTTCTGTTACAACTTGGCTTAAAAAATAAATAGATGCATCCCTCCCCCACCACTACCATCACCAAACATTCCTAGTCTTACTACTTGTAAACCTGAACTAGATCTCTCACAGAACAGTTATGAGTGATAATAAATTATTGGTTGTCACAGAATGCACCATGACTTTTGACAAACTTTTGGAATATTATGGAATATGTTTTATATTTTCTTGCATAGTTAATTTAGATTCCACAGTTACATGATTTCTGGACTTAGGCCTTTTCATATTTCAGCTTAGATAAGTCAGAATCAAGCTCTCTTTTAGGAATTTACCATTTTGAAATCTCAATCACAATGAACAATTTGTTGCTATTACCCTTTCTGTGATTACCTTGCTCTGGACCCTCACAGATATGTCTGGTGTTAGGATGGCTAATTCTAATTAGAAAGCTTTTCTCTATGACCCATGTCCTTGTCAGTCTTTAACCCATGGAGCCTTACCTTCCAATCAGTGTCTCTTACTCTGAACTCATATACTATCTTAAATCTTTCTTGATATTGGATGTATGATTTTCTTAACTTGGTGTTTTCAAATTGTGACCCATGGGCCACAGCTTCAGACTGACCTGCTCAACTTCCTGGGATCTACCCTACACTCCTTGAATATGAGTCTCTGAGATGAAGCCTAGGAATTTGCATTTTCATAAGCTTGTGAGGTGATTCTGGTACACAAGAAGGTTGAGAAACACCAGCCTCCTTATTACAGTCATTTAGGGCAGCAACTCAGTGGTAGGTATTTGTTTGACACTTTTATTATTTGTACACAATATAGAAGAGATTACAAGCAGGTGGTCCACAGATGCCTTTGCCAAAGGATTGGACCCTTATTTTTTGTTTTGTTTTGTTTTTTTGCATTGATATTTATTATTATTATTATTTATAATATTCTTTTTAATATTTTTTCAAGATATTTAGATTACATAAATGTTACATACAAAATATGGGGGATTCCCATATGCCCCACTCCCTACCCCTCGCACATTTTCCCACATTAATAACATCCTTCATTAGTGTGATTCATTTGTTAAAATTGATGAACACATTTTGGAGCATTTCCACTAAGCGTGGATTATAGTTTATATTGTAGTTTACACTGTCTCCCACACAATTTTATAAGTTATGACAAGATATATAATGGCCTGTGTCTGTCATTTCAATGTCTTTCAGGACAATTTCCAAGTTCCAAAAATGCTCCCATATTGTACTTGTTTTTCCCTGTCCCTCCCCTCAGAATCTTCAGTGGCCACTGTCTCCACATCAATGATAACAATTCTTCCATTGCTAGAATCACAATAAATCTATAGTAGAATAACAGTAAGTCTACTCTAGTCCATTGCTCATTCCCCAATCCTGAGGATTCTGGGATGGTGATGCACACTCCACCTCTAATTGAGAGGTGGCTTAGATCCCATCCCATGGGGCAGATGGATGAGACTATCTTGCTTGCAGTTGCAGACTCTCTCAGTTCCTTGGGATGGTCATTGTCTATCATCATCTCCTTGTTAGTTGTCCTGGGTGAGTCCAAATAACTGGAGAGTAGTTGTTGCAATGCTGTTGAGATTCAAGGCCCAACTGGCACATGGAAAGCCCAAGGATTTAAGTCTCTTGGACATATATTTATCAACTCTAGTACTAACTATGGGTTCAAATAAAAGGGTCAGAAGAGCCATGCGTAGGGAAACCACAACTAAGTCCAACTCTGTCACACTGGGGAACATAAATTCCAAAGTAGGGCCCACTGGCAGGGCACCAAACTCCTGAGCTGTCTGCCTTGCCTAGGTGTCCAGATGTCTCCAGAGCCCTCAGGAGCCCTGCTATTTGAGGCAATATTGACTTTGGCAGTCAATGAGATCCTGCTGAGACATGCATACGCATAACCTCTGGAATGACCTCCCGACTCACTTTGAAGTCTCTTAGCCATATAAACTCATTTGTCTTTAGCCTTTCTCCCTTTTGGCCAAGGTCTTTTTCCAGTTGTATTGCCAGTTGGTGCTTAGCAGTAATTCCTTGGTGCCAGGGAGGCTCATCCCCGGGAGTCATGTTCCCATGCCAGCAGGGCAGCAGGGGAGGGGGGGAGGTAACGCATTCACATGCTAAGTTTGACTTAGATAGAGGCTACATTTGAGCAAAAAGGAGGTTCTCTGGAGGTAACTCTTAGGCATCCTGTAATACTAGTCTAAGTTTCAATTTCAAAAGTAAAGGTTCATAAGTACAGTCATCACTGTCAAGGGGCCGTCAGTGGTCCATCCCCCTTCATTAGTCACTGCTCCTGTACACAGGGGATTCTTGCTGTCCCATTAGAGAATGTGGCAGAGCTCCACAGGATGGGAATTCAATATTCTTTCGGTTATTGTGTGAATCTCCACCCACTGTGATAATGCCCCATGAACACTTGAACACATTCATATGCCTTATAGGTATGCCCCAGGTGAATCTCCTCCCATGCATCATCCCCCATCTGACATTTATTATTTATCTTTATAATTTATTAGCAGTTGATTTCTTTTAAAGTCTCAGATTCTGACTTCTCTTGAGTAATTGAAATAACTGATAACACTATGCTTTTGGTCTTATATAGCAGCTGTACCTGTCAGACAGACAGGATACCTGTTCTCCCCCTGTTTACCACCCCACCACATGCAGTGTGGGCACAGGCATTCAGGCCTGCTTGGCCCCCAAAGTTCTGCCAGTTTGCCACCCCTATTACATGGCATACATTAGTTTCCATCCTCTGAGAAGTAACTTCCTGTCATGCTGACCTTGATTCACTAGCTCTTTGTTCTACCCATATTGTCCTTTTAGGTCACAAAATGAGGGTTGAGCGCTTTCCTTTTTTGACTAGTATAGTAATTTTTTGCATAAGGAATTATAACAAGATAAAAACAGTTAGTCATAGTTGTCAGTCAGAGTTAATTGAACATTTCCAAATTCCACTTTTCATGCAAGCTCAAGGTGTACCCCTTTATTTACCAAGACTATTAGATGCATGTCTTGATTAGATTATTCCCTCTAACATCTCAGAATTTTTCAATATTATTTCTCTCTCTCCATTCTTTTCTTAAAATGCCTTTGGAATATTTTGTTCATTAATGTGATTATAATATTAATCATTTTTCTAACTCTAGCTTTTATTAAAATTAGTTTTTTTAATGTTCTTGATAGTGTAGTCTTTCTTCCTAATCAGTAATCAGTGCTTCTCAAATCTTTATTAATAAGAGATCTCTAGCATTCTCTAAAAAACAAACTGCATATTAGTAATAAAAACTAGTTTTAGCTTCTCTTTTAAAATGTTATAGGGAAACCACTGTGCAAAAATACTTTTGTTATTTGACATTTCATTATGGAAAATTTGAAACATATAAAGAAGGGAAAATAGTATAATGAACTGATAACTAATCCTACTTCATTTATACCCCCTCTTGTCCCCCCCAAGATAATTTTTAATCAAACCCAAATAACATATCAATACATCTATAAATGTTTAATATATATCTCTAAAAGAAAAAGATTCTTTTAAAAGCATGACAATAATGCCATTATCACACCTTAATATTTAATAATTACTTAATATCATCAACTATCTAGTCATTGTTTCTATTTGTCTTCTTGTCTCATAATTTTGCTATGGTTTGCTCAAACTTGAATCAAATAAGGTCCAAATTAGTTTGGTCACTTATGTTTCTTTTAATTTCTACATTTTGTGTGTTCTCTTTCTCTCTCTCTCAATTTCAATGTTGAAGAAACTTGTAGATCCCACACAGAACATGCCTAGTGCCCTTATCTTTCTCTCTACATACTATTTACCATTAAAAAGAACCAGAACCAGGACCCCTTACACAAGTAGCTGATTGCAAGTCTGCAGCAGGATAAGTACAAGATGACCCAGGAATATCTTGTCATACCAGAAAGAAAGGAAACTATGAAAGGCCAATGGGTTTGTATTAATAGGACTCAGGAGCCAACTTGAAGAGTCTTCCATGGGTCATAATGGAACAATTTAGAGGATGAATTAAAAAATAACAGTAATAGATTGAAACACAGAAAATAAGTTTAAATCCATGAATTCATAATGATAACCAAAACAGAAAAAATGATCTAACCTTTGATGGATGCTAGGGAAACAACCCATTATTTTGAAACTGGTTAATAAAGGGAAAAACATCAAACAATGATCCTTCCTGTCCTTTAAGAACTGTACTTCAGGGGAACCAAAGAGTTGATGATGTGCTTCTTACTCTAAGGAAAATTTTATCAAATTAGAATCTCATCCTTTTGCCACTCCAAATGAGGCACCAGATATTTGGTGATCATGCCACCACCACTGAGATATTGCTACAAAGAAAGAAAAAAATAGGAACCAGGATAAGATCAAGTCTGTAGGTCTAAATATCAATTTACAGAATTTATAGTAGACAGAGGGACAGTTAAAAACAATACCACCATCACCACAGGGATGCACCAGTAAAATGCACCAGTAAAAAATAGTTCTAAAAATAATATGGTTGAAAAATCATAATGTGTACTAAAGAAATGTTTTATAAAACATTGTTGATGGGAGGTGAACTTATCTGAGTGGTTAACCCAACATTTGGATAATCATGTAACTACTTTTTGATTAACTTTTAAAATTTTTAGTGCCTTAGGTGGAAAGAAAGAAACATTTTTTCATCTTTTTTTGCCTCTGACCTAGGAGAAAAAGATAAAATGTTCAGGTTATAAGAACATGTAAAATGGGAACCTTACTAGCAAGGCAAGCACTTTCAGTTAGACACTAAAAAGTTTAAAATGGAAAAGCATCAGGAGGAGTTCCAGGAAGATGGTATCAGAGTAAACAGGCAGGGCTCAACTCTCTCACAAAAACAATGGAGTAAGGTCCAAAAGCTGTCCTAGGGACCTGCTTTGGGAGTCAGCAGAACAGGACCATGCTACACAACCCCAAGAAGGACAAGGGACAGAGAGACGAAGAACCCGAAACAACAAATGTGAGTTACTAAACCTCTGTGGAAGCAGGTGTATTAATCAGGGTTCTCTAGGGAAACAGAATCAGCAGGAGACATCTGTCAATAATATGAGATTTTATAAGAGTCTCTCACGTGACCGTGGCAATGCCACAAGTCTAGGTTCTGCAGACAGGCTGCAAACCAGGGGCTCTGATGAAAGTCCAGTGAAGGTCCTTGATGAGTTTCTGGGAGGTGTTGGTTGTCCAAAGATGAGCTGGGAAATTCTCTCTGAATGTTGAAATCACTTCCCCTTTTAAAGCATTCAACTGATTGGATAAAGCATCGTTCATTGCTGATGGCGGTCTCCCTGATTGATGTAGATGTAATCACTATCTATGCAGTAAACTTACAGGTGACTAAAGTCCATAAATGTCCTTGTATTGCAGTTAGCCCAGCGCTTGCTTGACAAACACCTGGACACAATTACTTGGCCAAGTTGACACATTAGTCTAACCAACACAGCAGGGAAGGGCCCCATCACCCACCCTCAAGACATGAAGCCTGGATAAAACCCCGGGTTCACTGCAGCCAACTGAGAGGGTAACAGATGTCTTCCTCCCCATCAGCTGTTACAAGGAAAGAGAGTGGTTTCTCTTCAATGAATTTGACCAGCAGAGCCTACTTTGAATCTCAGATCTGACCAGACAAGAAACACCTCCCTGGAAAAGTGCACTGACAAGTGCCATCTGCTGGCTGGCCAGGAAATTGCCAGAAGAAAAACTGCTTTTAGGTCACTCTTTAGCCCCATCCCCTGGGGGAAACTCTGCGCCCTATTAGGAGTCCCTGGTCCAATTTTGATAACTTAAGCTGGGCAATTTTGAAGACTCATAATAAGTTGAACAAAAAATCAACTCAAAGAAGAGCTCTGAAAAAAAAAAAATCATTAGGCAAGAGAGAGAAATTTACCATCAGAGTAAATTCACCAATATATTCAGATGCCTAGACATCAGCAAAAAATTGTAAGACATACTAGGAAACAGGAAGGTATGGCCCAGCCAAAGACACAAACAAATATCCTGATGAAATATAGGATTTAAAACAACTAATCAATAATAGTCACACAAATCTACTAAATCAATTCAAAGAATTAAAGGAAAATATGACTAAAGAGGTAAAGGATATTAAGAAAACACTGGGTGAGCATAAAGAACAATTTGAAAGCATGCAAAGTAAAGTAATATATCTTATGGGAATTAAAGACACATGGATGAGATTAAAAATACATTAGAGGCACATAACAGCAGATTTGGATTGCTTGAAGATAGACTTAGTGATTTCAAAGAAAATCCCAACTAGAAAAGACAAGAAAATAGAAAGGGAAAATAAAGAGAAAAAAAGGGTCTCAGAAATTGAATGACAATGCAGAATGCCCAAATATATGCATTATCAGTGTCCCAGAAGGAGAAGACAATGGAAAAGGGGCAGAAAGAATATTTGAGGAAATAATGACCGAAAACTTCCCAACCCTTATGAAAGACATAAATTTGAATATCCAAGAAGGACAATGCATGAAAAACAATAAATCTGAATAGACCTACCCTGAGATACCTACTACTCAGAATGACAGATATTAGAGATAAAGAGAGGATTCTGAAAGCAGCAAGAGAAAAGCAAAGCATCACATACAAGGGAAACTCAATAAGATTAAGTGCCGACCTCTCATCAGAAACCATGGAGACAAGAAGAAAGTGGTATGATGTGTTTAAGGTAGTGAAAGAGAAAAACTGCCAGCCAAGAATTATTTATCCAGCAAATCCATCCTTCAAAAATAAGGGTGAGTTTAAAGTCTTCACAGCCAAACAAAAACTGAGAGAGTATGTCACCAAAAGACCAGAATTACAGCAGATTCTAAAGGGAGTTCTGCAGCCTGAAAGGAAAAAACAAGGGTGAGAGACTTAGAGAAGAGTGTAGAAATGCAGATTATTAAGAAGGGTAAATTTAAAGGGTAAAAAGACGATAGTAAGGTATGACAACAGAAAGCCAAAGGATAAAATGCACACAGTAATTAAAACCTTTATAGTAATAACATTGAATGTTAATGGCTTGCACTCAACAATCAAAAGACATGGAATGATAGAATGGATTTAAAAAAATATGAGCCATCTATATGCTGTCTACAAGAGACTTACTTCAGACATAAGACACAATCAGGTTGAAAGTGAAAGGTTGATAAAAGATATTCCACACAAATAGTAACCAAAAAAAGGGCTGGAGTAGCAATACTAATATCAGACAAAATATATTTTAAATGCTAAACTGTTATAAAGTCATTATATATAAATAAAAGGGGCAATTCACCAAGAAGAGATAGCTATAATAAATATTTATGCACCTAACCTTGATGCTCCAAGATACATGAGGCACACAATGACAAAGCTGAAGGGAGAAATAGTTGTCTCTCCAATAATAGTTGGAGACTTCAATACATTACTCTCAGTATTGGATAGAACAATTGGACAGAAGATAAAGAAAGAAGTAGAGAGATTGAATGAACTAGGACTAACAGACATTTATAGAGCATTGCACCCCAAAACAGCAGGATATACATTCTTTCCAAGTGCTCATGGATCCTTCTCCAGGATAAACCATCTGTTGGGTCACAAAACAGGACTCAATAAATTTAAAATGATTGAAATTATACAAAACACTTTCTTGGATTATAACTGAATGAAGCTATAAATCAATAATGGATGAAAAATGGGAAAATTCATAAATATATGGAAATTTAACAATATAATATTAAATAATCAGTGGGTAAAGGAGAAATTGCAAGAGAATTCAGTGAATATCTTGAGACGAATGAAAATGAGAACACAACATATCAAAACCTATGGGCCATCACAAAGGCAGTGCTGAAAGTGAAATTTATAGCCTTCAATGTATACATTAAAAAAAAGAAAGAGTTAAAATTGAAGATCTAACTGCACACCTAGAAGAACTAGAAAAAGAACAGCAAACTTATCCCAAATCGCACAATCCTCTCAATTGATACAGAAAAGGCATTTGACAAAATACAGCACCCTTTCTTGATAAAAACATTCCAAAAGATAGGAATAGAAGGGCGCTTTCTCAAAATGGTGAAGTGCATATATGAAGAACCTACAGCTAGCTTATACTCAATAGTAAAGACTAAAAGCTTTCCTGCTGAGATCAGGAACAAGACAAGGATGCTCACTGTCACCATTTTTATTCAATATTGTGCTGGAAATTTTAGCTAGAGCAATTAGGCTATATAAAAAAATTTAAAGTACCCGTATAGGAAAGGAAAACTTTCACTATTTGTTGATGATATGATTCTATATCTAGAAAATGCTGAAAAATCCACAACAGAGCTACTAGAACTAATAGATGAGTTCAGTAAAGTGGCGGGATACAAGATTAATATGCAAAAATCAATAACATTTCTATGCACTACGGATGTACCATCTGAGAAGGAAATCAGAAAAAAAAATTCCATTTATAATAGCGAAATAAAGGAACCAAATATTTAGGAATAAACTTAACCAAGTACATAAAGGATCTCTATTTAGAAAAGTACAAAACATTGCTAAAAGAAACCGATAAATAAATGGACGGCTATTCCGTGTTCATGGACTGGAAGACTAAGTATTTTTAAGAATTCAATTCTACCCAGACTGATTTACAGATTCAAGCCAATCCCAATAAAATACCCAACATCCTTTTTTGCAGAAATGGAAAAGCTAATTATCGAATTTATTTGGAAGTGTAAGGGGCCTCAAATAGCCAAAATGTCAAAAAATGTCTTTAAAATTTTCTTTAAAAAGAAGAATGAAATAGGAAGACTCTCACTTCCTGACTTTAAAGCATATTACTTATAGTGGTAAAAAACAGCATGGCACTGACATAAGGACAGACAGATTGACCAATGGAACCCAATTGAGAACTCAGAAATACACCCTCACATCTACAGCAAGTGATTTTTGACAAGGCTGTCAAGCCCTCCCAGCTGGGCCAGAACAGTCTATTCAACAAATGGTGCTGGGAGAGCTGGATAGCCATATCCAAAAGAAAAAGGACCCATATCTCATACCTTATATAAAAATTAACTCGTAATGGATCAAGGACCTAAATATAAAAGCAACAACCATAAAACTCCTAGAAGAAAATGTAAGAAAACATCTTCAGGATCTTGTGGTGGGCAGTAGTTTCTTAATCCTTACTCCCAAAGCACGACAACAAAAGAAATTAGGTAAATGGGACCTCCTGAAAATTAAGCACTTTTGCACCTCAAAGGACTTTGTCAAAAGGGTGAAAAGGTAGCCAATTCAATGGAAGAAAATATTTGGAAATCACATATACGGTAAGGGTTTAATATCCATGATATATAAAAAGATTCTACAACTCAACAATTAAACAAATGACATGATTAAAAAAGAGGCAAAAGATCTGAATAAACATTTGTCCAAAGAAGAAATACAAGTGGTGAAAAAACACATGAAATAATATTCAACATCACTAGCAATTAGGAAAATGCAAATTGAAACTACAATGAGATATCATTTCACATTTATTAGAATGGCCACTATTGAAAAGTTGGAAAACTACAAGTGTTGGAGAGGTTGTGGAGAGATAGGAACACTTATTCACTGTTCCTAGAATGGTACAGTCATGTGGAGGACTGTATGGCAGTTATAGGAATTGTTGCACCAGATACTAAAAAAATAACATAAAAAGAAACTTAAATGAATTCACAATGTCTATAATATAGTGAAAAATGGAAAAATTATTTTTATGTTGCAAAGGTGAGACATCAATATGTTGAGGTTTTTGGTTTTAACTCCACCATGGGAAAATAATTTTCTATCTTGTTTTAAAATCCTTATTAGGTTTTAAATTTAAGAATGCTGTGTACATGATTTACTCTGGTAGTAAATCATATGACTTTAAAAATCCTTTTTGAATATATCATCCTTAAGCATGCTATACAAGTCTAGGATAATGGAACCATTGTTTAACCACCATTTTATCTGCAGTGGTGTCTGTTGTCTAAAGATATCCAGAATGATGGACAGGAGCAAGCTAGACATTCCCAACAAAGAAAAGATAAAGAAACCAAAAGACCACCTCTGGTAAGGGAAAAGAGGTGTCACAGGATACACCCAGGCAAAGATTCACCTATCTTAGGCTTCTCTCTCAGGTTTTCACAGCTTAAGGAAGACAGCAAGAAGAAAGCAAGCAGAAGTAGTCAGAAGAATGGTAGGCCTTCCTACAGAGAATGAGTTCTAAAAGAAACCGAAGACTTTAAACAGGCCAATAAATTATTTGGAAAGAAAGGAAGATGACATTTGATGATAAAGGGAACAATAGTGTCAAAACAAGCCCAGTAGACATTTTAATTCCAGGTACAATTTCAGGCAAAGTTAAGAGCCTGTGGGTATAAAATAAAATTTTAAAACACTTAAATTGTCATATGTTCTTTAAATTCATTTGAATATAGTTACATATTTATGAAAAAGATCAAGTTTTATTACAGCTGAATGTTTATTGCTTTGAATTTTGTGTGCAATTTCACCCCCCTCTTCTTTCACTCTCCTATGATATATAGTGTTCCTGTAGTAGTGTTGGTTTAGTTTTTTATTGAAAATTCTATTTTTGAAGACTAAACTAAGAGTACTGAAAAGATAAGTGTTTTCATCTCCTTACATGTTATCCACATTTCCAAGGCCTGGCTGCTTAGGGCATGAAGTTATAACCCATTCACCATCATTCAACAGATTGTCTTAATCACTAGCAAATTAACTAAGAGGAAATAAGTAACATGTTAGAGTTTCCAACCTCTACTAACAAAGTGACTAAATTTGCATGGCATCTTTATAGGTAAGAGTTCAGGGAGGCCAAAGAATGCATCTTTCAAAATGATAGGCAAGTTTCAACTTTAGATGTTGCCAAGCTATGCCTCTTTAGCATTCTTAGGCCTTTGTGCTATCCTGGCACATATTATCAGAATTCTTGAGCATAGGATGAGGGGCATTTGTCCTCCACAAAATGCTTCCGAGTGGATCATAATATGTCTTTCTGAAATTTTTCAGCAATCCAGTTTCATCTTTTTTAATTGATACAGCTTAGTTACATTGTGGATCAGCCACACTTAACTTTGTTGTCAGTATGACCTAAATTATTTTACTGTTCTAATTTCCTCCAGGTGTCATCCTTTATATTCTACTTGTGGGGTATCCACCCTTCTGGGATGAAGACCAGCACAGACTCTATCAGCAGATCAAGGCTGGAGCTTATGATGTATGTAATAGTCATATAATTTTAGATGAAGGTCTCTTTCTTGTTTGTTGACAAAGAGACAGATATCTTTCATTGCTATTTTACTCGTAATTTGCAATGATTTATCTTATTTTCATCTCTGTTAAGGAAAGGAAGATAAAGAATAAGAAATGCATTACATATTCAATTTCTATTTTCTTTTAGCTCACCTAAAATTGAAAGGAAAGCATTTTGAAGTCTTTGAGGAAGGACTTTGCTTGACAAATTTTTCAGATGTTGGTGCATTTTAAAACATTTAAAAATTTAAAATCTTATCTTTGGAAATGACTATTACCTCTTTAGTTGAATTATATTCCCAAATAACTGTCATATAATTTAAAAAATTATATGCCAACAATACCTTGCTGGCATGGTGATCCATGTATCAAATAGAACCAAATTTGATAATCTAATCCAGTGATTTTAAAACAGTGTTCTAACTCCTTCAGGGCCTTCTCCTAGAGCACAGGGCTCAGCAAATATTTTTCTTTAAAGAAGTAGGTGGTAACTATTTTAGGCTTTGTGGGCCACATAAGGTCTCTATCACATATTGTTGTTTGTTTTTATTTTTAAATCAACTATTTAGAAATGAAAAAAAAGTAAAAGCAAAAAAATTCTTAGCTTCCGAGGACTACAACATTATGAGGCAATCTGATTTTGGCCCTTGGGCTGTACTTTGTCAACCTTATGTCAGAGAATGGGAAAATCCCTCCACTATTATTCAATTTTGATTTTTTTTTTCTTGCTATCCCATTGGGCTTCTGTGTAATCTTTAATTTGAAGAAAAGTTTTCATATCTGAAATATATTTGAAAAAAACCACTATTCCAATACATTTAATTTACAATTAGTGTATTTGAAAGTAGGCATAATTGTGACAAATTACTATTTACATGACCACGGCAAACACATTCACCATCTTTACAAACTAGAACTAGGCACCTCTCTTGGCAGACATATTCCTGAAGATGTACTGCTTGGTCAGTGTGGAGGAGTTGCTTTGTGAAAATTAGAAACATGTTAAAAAGGTCCACTATTCTCTGGACTGAACCAGCTCCTTATTTGCTATTGTACAACTTGTGCAATGTTAAGCAATAGCCCTGAATGTTTTTTCAGTAATTCATAATATTCAGCAAGTTTTTACAACTGCCCAAAAAGAACCTCTGGAATAAAACTGAGAATTGTTAGCTTGGCAAAATTTACTCATATTAAAGAGCTAGTATCATTTTTCTCATATTTCATTTTACCAATGGTTCACAAGTTGCCCATTTTATGTCCTTTAAAAACTAATGTGATTCAGATTTCTCTTAACCAATTGAGAATAGTATTTCTACTTCATATGCTACTTCTTTGAAAGTGAAGTTAAAGAATTATCTTATCGATAAAAATTAATGTAAATAAACTTAATAACCTTATTATATAGTTATTGATATCAAAATGGATTACTAATTGAAGTTATGAAAGACAGGTACTTTCATGAACTTTCCTTTGGTGAAATTTGTAGGTAAGTAGGTAATTAACAGTCTTCTTAAAGAGTTAACATGAAATCCTTCTGAGGCTCATGTAGCCCAGATGCCCTCTCTCTACAGCTTTCCACGCAGCCACAATTAATAGATCAGTTTGTCACAGGAATTAAAGCTGATTGATTATCTCTGCTATTATTGATCACGAGTTGTGAAGTGTGTAATACCTCATTTTGAACCTTTGTATAATAGCGTGATAACATTGATATACATGACAACCTTTAAGTTTTTACTGATTTTTGCAAATAATTATGAGAAAGATTGCTTAAAATTTCATTTTCATATCACAGAAAAGATACTTTGAGAGGAAAAGAAGATTCTTAAGTTATTTTTCTAATTTTTAAAATCTGTCTGCTAGAGAGAATATACATTTTAATACATATGTTTGTCCCATAGTTACTCTTCTTTAATCTTTAATATATAGAGAGAGGAATATATCTGTGTAAATTTATCTATATTTAGATAAAATTTAACTTATATAAAAAAGTAAATTTATGAAAAAATTCACTGCTTAAAGGTTTGGTTAATAATTTTTTGGCTCTTCCCTGTTCAACTGAGTGTATCTATTTTTTAAACTTTTCATAAATTTGTATTTCTGAAGTTTCCATCACCAGAATGGGACACTGTGACTCCTGAAGCCAAAGACCTCATCAATAAAATGCTTACTATCAACCCTGCCAAACGTATCACTGCCTCGGAGGCACTAAAGCATCCATGGATCTGTGTAAGTGAGAGTTCCCCCAAAACTTCAGGAAATAAAATAAAAAATAAAATGTCCTTTAGATTTTTTTTCATGGATTTAAAATAATTTTGCAGAAAAAGATGAAACCCAGAATGAATACTTTTTTTTTTTTAATTGTGGTAACATATATACAATGGGGAAAAAAATCCCATTTTAGCCATGATAAAGTAAGCAGTTCAGTGGTATTAATTACATTCACAATATTGAGTTACCATCTCCATCATTCATTACCAAAAGTTTTCCATTATCCCAAACAGAAACCCTGTACCCATTAAGCATTAACTCTCCATTCCCTCCCCCTTCCCTGGCCCCTGGTCACCTGTACTCTCTCTGACTCTATGAATTTGCTTATTCTAGTTATTTCATGGTGAAATTTATAGATTTCTACTTTTGTTTTAGGATGAATTAATTTTTGATGCAAAATATTTAACCAAACATTTTATAATGGTGAAAAGTGCTATTTTAGTTAGTAAAGTCCAATTTATATCAGGTTGCTAAATAAATATTGCCTACAACAATACAAAGAATGAGTGTTCTCCTTACCAATTTATTGACACTACTCATGAACAGAGATTAAGAAAATGACACCAAGGTTAAATACATCCCAGCAGAAAAGGTTAGACAAAATTCATTAGGCAGCATTTTAAACAAATATGAGGGTTGGAAACAGAGTACAGTTTTACTACATAAAGGAATGACCATGGTAGTCTGGAGATACTTTAAAAGTACTGAAAAAAAAAGGTAATATGAAATTTGAGGGTAATCTAGAGACTTCCGTAAATTTTTAGGGATGAATGTCAAATGTTACGGCAATAAATAAGGATAAGGTGCTAAGTAAACAAAGGTAGTTTGATAGAAATTGATTGAAGACATATTGAAATAAAGATAATTTGGGAAATTATTGATACTCTTGTATATACTTTCCATAAACTAAGTATTGCATCCTAGTCTTGAATAGTCTTTTTCAATAAATTTAGTCTTATTCAATAAATTTACAATCCAGTACTTATAGGTTGACCGTATGGGTGAAGATTTAATGAAGTTGAAGTTAATAGTTTACATAGTCTGTGATAAATATGCTCAATTAAGTTGTCTTTTGTCCTCTTTTTCCCAGCAACGTTCTACTGTTGCTTCCATGATGCACAGACAGGAAACTGTAGACTGCTTGAAGAAATTTAATGCTAGAAGAAAACTAAAGGTAAGACATTTTGCATTTTTGGGAGAGGTAAATTTGACAGAGTAAAAAGTGAGATACTATATGATGTAAATGGCTTTCAACAAATGCTTTCAAATGTGTCGACCTCCCTACACATTAGTCTTCCTCTTGTGGATCTTAGAAAAATGAAATATACACTGGAATTAAGCCTATACTGAAAAAGTTAGGATCACTGTGGCAACGTGTGCTCTAGTCGCTCCCTTCAGTGGAAAACAGCTGTGCATTTCATGAGCTGAATCTGGCCACACACATTAGTGAGGTCCTGGCATTAGAAGAGACATAGGGCAGCTACTCTCAGAAAATCAAAACACAAGAACAGACAAACTAAACTCCCTGACTGAAAGTAAGGCTGGAAGAAGCTTTGTTATTGAAGTCTCTGTATTTTCTTAGATCAAAGATTTGCAAGGGTGACATCAATTTTGTATTCTTATTTCTTTGACAGGGTGCCATCTTGACAACTATGCTGGCTACAAGGAATTTTTCAGGTACATGCTTGAAGAACTCCGCTCTTTATCCTCTGCTCTCCTCTTTAGTAATCTTCTTGTCTCTTTGGAATTTAAGAACACCTAATAATTAGCATAAACACTGTCATTCATGGAGACAAATGTGTGGCATGGATTCCTTCTTCTCCTGTGGCTGCCATTAGGGACCTGCCTGGGTGCTCTGTCCTGCAGAGCCTCCCGGAACTCCACGTCTCCCCAGAGCACCACAGGCTGCCCCCACCAATGGTGCAAGACTTGAAACCGATCTGTCATCCCTGCTGGGGTGCACACAAGTTGTGGAAATATGTAGCCCCTCTTTTTGAAGCTCAGCATTTCAAACCTAATATCAATTAACTGATATTCTATGAAGTAATAACTGTGCATAAGCTAATTTTGTCTCATAGGAAATCCCAATAAACAAGATTTTTAAATGAAGACCATTATTGAGGAACCTAGTTCTCTTAGGCCTAAGGTCTTTGAACAATACAGTAATATTTTGGTGTTCTAAAAGAATTATCAAAACTTTCAAGGGCATAAAACTCAAGAATTTACAGAGGACCTATATGCATTAATATCATAGGATAATAAATGTTCCTCAAAATCATTCCATGGTAAAATAACTCTGCTAAATAGTGGGCAAAATGAAACTAAATTATTCCATTATTGTATGAGTTACTCTCTAAAATTAGGATAAAGTATATAGCATTTCCAGAATTTTTTTTTTTGAGTTTTGGAGTTCCTTCTTTTAATAAAATATCTCAAAGAACCAGGTTTCTAAATAACAAATTTTTGGGAAATGCTCATCAGTCTTACACATGGGAAGTAACTGAAGCAGCGAGAAAGCTGTACTCAGTAAATGCACTGTTTAGCCATTTAGACATATCAAGTGATTATGATTATCAAATGATTATGCCAAAAATACCGTTATTTTATTGTGCTTACTGTTTACGTAACAGTGATCTACAACATCAAATTGTAGAGCTATTTCCTCAATTCTTTTTCTTTTCTTTTTTTTTTTATTCACATGCTATACAGTCCATCCAAAGTGTACAATCAGTGGCTTTCAGTATAATCACAGAGTTGTACATTCATCCTCAATTCCCTGTTTCGCTTCCTGTGACATGTAGCCTGGGGTGTAGTGATATCAGATGACGATCTATCACATCATTGTCAAATGTTCTTCAAACTTCTCAACCAATTTCTAATTATTGTTTAAATTTTTATTAAATAGTTCACCTTTTTTCCCTTTTTATTTAGTTATAGATAATGTGATACAATAAGAGGCCTCCCCAAGGCCTCCACTGAGCTGTTAAACAACAATGACAACATAAGATACAATGAATAATGCTACAAATTGAGGGACTGTGTTGGTCGATTGTATGTATCTTGTCTAATTTGTTTGGTGTAATAAAACCTGGTTGCTGCCTTTGTCTAGTTACCTGTTTTATATATAGTTGATTAATATGGTTGACATTTTTATGGGTGAGTTTAAAGCCATCTCATTAAATATTAACAGATAAATACTGTGTTCAGATAAATTAATATATCACTGTGGCCTAGTAATTAGTGAATCACTAAAAGATTGAATGATTTATGTAGTATATTTGTTAATGACAAACTAACTTTAAAAAATCTTCAGAATTAAGATTATGTCTTTTGTTAAAGTGTCAAATACAGTCTTAGGCATAAATTGGGCCTTTATTAATATATGTACACATGTAGAGAAGCTTTTTTGTTTACCTCACATTTTCCTTTTCATCATCTTTTAAACTAAAAATTCATGACTAATATGTGAATTTTATATCGTTTCTGAATGTCTTACCATAAAAGCAAACTTTTTTTTATCCATCACTTCAAAATCAACTGAATAACATTAGACCCAGTTACAACATCTTGTACTTGATACTGCGTTTTAGTTTTGAATATGTTATTCATTTTGTTTCATTGCAAAACATGCTCTTTAAAGTAATTTGTCCATAAGTATATGGTTATAAAGTTGTTTTTATTTTTCCTTTTCTCCCTATATGTGGAATGTATTTCTTGTGAGGTAAGGTAACTAGTAACCAAAAAGGACATTTCTGCATCTCCCAGGCCAAATCCCTGCTTATCCTGAATCATTGTCTTTTCTTTGTTTGCTATTGCAATTCCAATTATTCTGAGTTTGCTTTCTAACCTATTAACAGTCACAGGATATACTTAATAATGCTTTTTAGCTCCTGGCAAAAGGCATTATATCCCAGGCAACTATTTCTTACAGTCTTAATAATAAATTAATGGCTTTGTTGCTAAAGACTAAAAATAACATTTTTGTATATTTTTTAAAAATTTTAAATTATACCAAAGAGCTATCAAACTAATGTCCCAAATCAAATGAATGTCAGGAAATTACATGTTTATGCAGTTCTATTTTAGCTGGCTATTTCCATTTCAAATGCCTAATCCTCTTCTGATATATTTAAGTAATTTGTGTATATATAATGAATACTAAATGGAAGCATAAGTATGTACTTTGTCCTGCATATTCATAAATGTTCTACACTTGGTGTATGAGTTGTCATTGACAGTTATATTATCTGTTCACTGTGTATGTACCCATTCATAAGTATATTTTTTGAGAGGATGACTTCATCTTTTAATCTACTCAAGAAGTTCAGTAACAGAGGAATTATAAAGGCTAGCCCTCCAGGAAAAATGAAGCTTAAAATAAGACCATATGCTTTGGGATTTCTCTGATTTAGTTAACTCATTTGAATATTTCATTTTGTTTTATATCTTGTCTCAAATTTTACATTTAAATTTTCAACATGAAAGGCTTTTGTGAATGAAGCCTTTCTATTCTGATTTAGATGTATAAAAGAATACATAATACCTTTTTTCTAAAGGTCATGTGCTAAGCATTTAAAAATTTACTGTAGGTCAATAATGTAAAATACCATTTCATTTTAAATGCAGTTAAGATTTTTTGTAAAAACAAAATTGTCTGATTTCACAAATATAAAAAAAAAGATGTTATTTAGCCAGAGCAAATTATACAGATTAATTTTAATCCTCTAGAAAGAGGGGCCTAAATGACAGAACTGACATGGTCACCGTACTTGTGCTGTGATGAACATGTAATACAATCTGTCAGCTGCTGTCTGAAGACTGAAATCAACTTTCTGGATTACAAAAGCATAGTCCAGTTAAAGTTCCAGTATCCTTTTCGAAATCAACAGTGAAATAATGTCCAATACCACAACTGGCATAGTGTTCAGTTATATGAAATGAACCAAATAAGAATTTCGTCCTAAATTTGATGTGGCAAAACCAAGAAAAGTGATACTGTATTTCAATGTCCTGTAAGCTCGCGCTCATCAGTGTGACCTTGATAACTTGGCATATGTTGGCCCTAACTTAGCAAAGGTAGTAGAAGGAAACAGCAAACTGACTGTTTTGTTGCCTGGCTGTAGGTTTCTAGAATAACTCACTAAACAGATATTACTTTAATTTTGCAGCAGCCAAGAGTTTGTTGAAGAAACCAGATGGAGTAAAGGTAAGTAAAACAGGTGCTCCCAAAAGATTTCTAACTTTCAGTAGCTAGATAACTTTTAAATGTTAAAGTGAAGTCCTAAGTCTTTGCTGCTTGTATTTTTTTATGGATTGTTGATAAAGGATGCAGTTTGAAATATAAAGTAATTTAATACACAAAGATGAGTAACATATATACCAAGAAAAATTGTATTTTTTCCACTTGGTTGCATATTAATCATGAAAAAATAACACTTGTATATGGAGTTGCGATAGAAAGTAAATATCTGAGTTCTTTCTGCTTTACTACAGTCCCAAACTATTATGGTGACATGAAAATCTGTGAAAACAAATACTTTCCTAAAAAATTTTGCTGTGTTCTTGAAGGCTGCTGAAATATAAAGACTTATAAAGAAGAAAAATCAAGTCACTGGGTCTAGAGAATAGAGCTTCAAACTACTAAGTTTCTCTGCTTGGGCAGTTTTTATAAAGGTCTTAATTGTTCCTGTGCTTCTATCATAAGGTATTGAGACATATTTAAGGTAAATGTTTTGAAAAAAATTTAGGAAAATCTTCCAAGAAAGATGACAATAGGGTATTTGGACTTTCTTGAATTTCTAAATAAAAATAAAATTCCAGTCAATAATAATGTAACATATTTACTACTGGTTCTATTTGGTTTCATGGGACTTTACCCTTGGTTGAATGTAACCTTGTATTTATATTGTTATCTTTCCAGATATCACCTAAATGTTCTTTAATCCTTTTCTTTCTCTTTCAATGGCAGATGCTTACATTCCTCATCAACACTTCAATATTCTTGAGAATTAGTTAACATTCTAACATTTGAACTTGACCCAAAGTCAAATAGTGGTCAGTTCATGTTGAAATTACAACACAGAAAATCATTTGTCACTTATGTCCATGCCCAGTCATTTCTTCACCACCTGTCTGTGTGTGATTTGGGAATTTCCAGAGCTACAGTGACCATGCACTTGTGATTGACATTAAGATGACAGTTGCTTTTGACTAATTGCTTATCTCAACCTGTGCTTTTATTGTCTTTCTGCTTAGTTTATTCAATTTAGATTACAATCATGACAGTTTATGTCTGCGTTTTTCCCAATGTTACATTGGTGGAATTGTGATATTTAAAATATTCCAAATATTTTATTCTTCTTTGTTTTTCCATTCAGTGATGCAGAATTCACAGTTTCTGTTGAGATTTTTTTCACCATTATCCTTATATAGAAAGAAACGTTTTCAGGACTTTTCTTCTAGTCAACTTATAGCTCCTCTTTAAAGAAAAAAATTATTCTGTACTCCATGCTTTGATACTTTCAATTCAACCGGTCATATTTTTTTCTTTTCCTTTCTCTTTGACTGGTCAATTCAGAAAAGGAAGTCCAGTTCGAGTGTTCAGATGATGGTGAGGATCTCTATCTGCCAGATTTCTCCTCCTGTGAAAATTCACACATAGGAATAAAACAGTCTTATTTACCTAAATTAGTGTAAGTAGAGAAAGTGTAGGACCATTACAGGTCAGTGTAATGAGTCAAGTATCAAAACACGCTATCCCACTTCTGCATTATGTTGTTTTCTTTGAAGTACAATTTTTAAAATATGTGAAAATTTTATGCCTTCATCCATGTGCTATTAACAGGACAAAGTCAAAGTTTTTGAAACTAAGGACCATGACTTAATATCCTGGTATTGATAAGGAGAAGAAACACTGTATCATTTTTTTTAAATGATGATCATGATTGCTAAAAGAGGAATGGTTTTTAATTCAGACACAGCATAATATATCCACTGTAGAGTTTATATTAAATATCTGATGTGTTTCAATGATTTTAAAATAAAGATACTCTGCTTCCATAATATAAAATAAACTCCATTCATGGACAAAAATGTCAGAGTTCCTGTGTATTTAAAAGACAATTTGGGTTGAACCCACACTTGATATTCAACTCTTTGAAGGGAAGTTCTCCTAGACTTTTACTTAGAAATTCTATTGTTTTTAAACTGACATTACAAAATAACTTTAAAAGATTTCCCATAGTAAAACAAATCATTAAATTATTATTCACATTAACAAAAATGTTGTTAACTGCACATATAAACATGACTGAAAATTGTAGTTGAGGAACATATTCATTCAACTCACATTTCCCATACCTGACAATAGAGGATGGCTCACCCAGACAGAATGACCTTCATCTGGAAGGGATGATCATGAGTGCTGCGTATCTGTGTGTGAATGTGTGTAGGATAGTGTGAGTGTGTGCGTGCACACATGCAGATAAGTTTGTGTGCAAAGGTGTGCATGTGCAATGATTTTCACTAAAATAAAGTTCTTGGCAACCACAATCCTAGGGAAAAAATTGATAGTCTCATCCCAAAACAAATAAAAGTATCACAGGATATTTTTCTTTGATTCTTTGCAACCACTGATATAAACTGAATACATCACATTAAATACATGTGAGGCTTTAGTCTTAAGAAACCCTGATCGGAAAACTGTGATCAAAGAGACATACTTTAGCAATGCAAAATGTCACAATTGTCAGTAGGTTTGTTATACAATGTTAAATATGTTCATGGGTCACTGTGAACAACACTTAGCTCCTTATTTAATCAAAGTGACAAAAGATTAAAACAGTATTGTGGAGGTACTATGATTATTTACAAAGATAGTTATTTTAAAAAGAGATAACTTGATTCTAATAAATAAATGTGAACATAATAAGGACCACAGGAGTGTCAGTGAATTATTGTGATAAGAC